>CM020187.1:13157607-13181566 GCA_009805545.1 Oryza longistaminata | reverse complement strand
GGGGGGGGGGGGAATGGTAGGAAAACCAAAACCCAAAATCTTTTGTGGAATAAAAGATTTACCTCAAATAGAATAGATGACGAAGTCCTGAAATCGCCGGTCACACCGCTCCCTAGCCATCGGTCAAACCGCCGTTGTCTAGCTGGTCGGACAGCCGGAACACCTGCGGTTAGACTGCCGCACACACCCCGATTGGACCGCCTCCTTGCTGCTAGTCTGCCCGCTGGGACCCAGAAAACACTAGTAGATGAAAACTCGAAGACGGAGATTGGATTATCTCGATTTTATTGCATCAACTAGTCTTTACAAAATGTATCAATAGTACTCCTCACGAAAATCTCGACCAAACTCGAAACAGCCACGCCCTCCCTCTCTATTTATACATGAGGTAGGCTGTGCAAAGCCCATGAATCTAACACAACTTGGGACTCGTAACCACGTGGGAAACCCTCTCTTGGATGTATCCAACTCATCTATTTTCTTATCTCTATCATTCTTCCCGAATTCGGACTCCCTTCCAAATTCGACTCCTCATTCCATACGCACACAACCCCTCTTGTATGCCATATGGATTCTTCGTCACCACGTGCATTGTTCTCCAGCCTTTAGTATTCCGCATGATCTCTTGATACTTGGACGTCTACTTCTCCCAAGTCGACTTCAATCTATCAGTGGCAACACTCCCCCGAGGCGTCAAGCAACACCTGCACATGCAAAACCAAGAAACTATATTCCGAGCACAAGTTCATCACATTAGCATAAAAACAGTATCCATACGTATAGAAACCATCTAAAAGTCAAATCCACGAAGGAAACATTCAAAACAGACAAGACAACCAGAAACCGACATCGGATCAAAACCTTGCCGGTCAGACCATCCATTGGACCGGCCGGTCTGATCACAATCACAATCACAATCACCCACGTTAACTGCACAATCACAAGAAACCAACCTTTCACACGCAAACCACCAACGTTTTCATCACACAAAATCTTAAATCAACTCCATGATTTTACATTTGTCGTCTCTTGATTCACGTTTTGGTAGATCATATGACAAAGCAAGTAACTTGCCAATTCATCAAGTATGTGAATTTCAAGATCGATGTAGTCTTGGGACTAACGAACAAAAGATAAAGAAAAAGAAACTATAGAATCAGCTCGTGGCATATGCACCTAATTATTGGGTTTTTTCCCTCCGCTTTTGGTACATCTCTATTTGTGCCCAGATTTGGCAGCCCAATGAACGAGCTAGAGTAAACCTCCCCTGTGCACAACGAACTAATTTCAAGTTATAGTTCCATCACATCCATTGAATCATACATCGAAAAGTCTATTGAGTTTTGAACATAAAATTGTTCTTGCCAAAGTTCATCATTTCGTCATAAGGTCGTCATAGACCCCCGATCTGTGATGAGATATCACTGATTGCTTTCCAAAGTTGTCCATCACAAGAGGCCAAATCTGTTATAAAGTGTCTATAGACTATTTTTATTTGGTTGCCTCTAACTCCTAAATTTTTGCAGAAAATAAATTTGTAGATTGATAGTGTGGTTTAATTATTGTATTTTGGTCTAAACCGTGACATTAATATACTATAAATTTGAACTCAATAACTTCTGGATCTAGGAGTTAGAGCTAAGCCAAGTAGGACCTATTGATGTGCTCCTACACTGACGAAAGTTTCAATTATTTTCTCGCTTCTCTAATGGTTCTTGTATGCTAGCTTAAGGGGTGGTTTGGTTAGCGGTTGGAGTTTACCACGCCATCCTTATGTATGCCACAATCTTAGGCTAGTCTTGTTGGGTGTCACACTTGAGCGACCATATTTTATTTAGCACGTTGCCACATGCACCTATAATAAAGTGGCTCACTTGCTGACCAAACAATCCTATTTAGGCTTGGGAGGAATCATATGAAATGGCGGCGACCTTTCGCAGTGTTCAAGTCGCATATGAAAATACTCAATAAATATTCATAGCCATCATGTAGCTGCTCTTTTCTAAATTTACCTTTTTGCGCCTTTATCAGAGGGAATAATCTATTGGCACATCTTATGGTTTTTCTACTATCATGTTGTATATCACACCTACTACAGAAATACACAAAGGAGACTGCACTAAAGGTGTTGAAATAGCTAAAATCGGCATGTATAGTGCTTTCCCACCTTTAAACACAAGCTTGCAGAGCACCATCAACTGAAAACCGGCACCTTTGTTGAAGAAATAGGTGCCGGTTCTAGGTTAAAACCGGCACCCATGCTATAAATGCAGTTGTTTTAAAAAAACTCCCACCATTAATTTATTCTAGGGAAAAAACCGCACCCATGCTATAAGTGCCAGTTGTTTTAAAAATTCCCACATTAATTTATTTATAGGTGGCTGTTATAAAAAAATCAGTGCTGTCTGGGGAAAATCTGTTTTTAATTATAGTATAGGTGGCTGTTTTTTTAACATAAATAACGAGCCAACCAACCGGCTAACCGTGAGCGGATAAGGAGAAGGAGGGGCGGAGTGGGTGTCCCTATCCACTCCACTCGCCTCCCACCCTCCAATCATCTCCCCCATCTCTCTCTCCCCACTCGCCTTCCGACCACGAGGGCACCACAGCCAGCGTCAATCCGCCCGGAGGTGGTGCAAGCTGCCGAGGCCGCCGCAGTGAGGAGGAGGAGGCAGAGCTCCTGTCTAAATTTGTTGTACTAGATAGTGTCTCATTCACTTCTAGGTTGTTTTTTTTTTTACAAAGGAAATACACGCTTCATGCAACCTTGCATGACTAATTAAACTAATCACTCTCAGGATGATTTATTTGTAAGTCCCCAATTGTCAACTAAACAAAGGATTTATGATCTTAATATAGACTCATCTATTAATTTCATTGTAAATGTTGTATCCCCACGTAAGGCAGCAATCATATATGTACCTGTATGCGTAGGATTTCAGGTTAAAATTCACATCGACATCAGACTATCAGAGTGTTGCAAAAAAAAAAAAAAAAATGATGGATACTCCTGTGCTGGAAGAGAATCATGTGTTACTTCTAGCTATAGGCTTGGGAGGTATTGGCAAGTTAGATTTCTGAAGTGTGGAACAAATTAGTTGCACACAATGTTAGTGTTGTAAAGATAGGAAACACCTGGTGCCTGCCTGCCACATGACTTAGACTGTCATATTGTGTCATTGTTTTTTTTTTCTTTTTTCTTTTTGTTGTGAATGCGATAAACGGAAACACAATCTCTATAGTATTTTCTCTATTTCATAATGTAAGTCAATTTAGCATTTCCCACATTCATATTGATGTCTAGATTCATTAACATTAATATGAATATAGAAAATGCTAGAATGACTTACATCGTTAAACGGAGGGAGTTTTATATATGCACCTCAAATCTATAATCAGTACGACCACGGTGTGCACTGGCATAATTACCCTATATATGTATATGGCTATACGATGCTTACTCAACTTTTATATATATATATTTCATCAATAAAGTTGGGATTTTTCATTAAAAAACATGGAATTTCAAGTTCAAAAATATATTAATTGTCCCAATACGTCGAATTAAGTCTGAGTGTAAAATCGGCTAGTGACGCTACTACACAAACAATCGGCTAGCGACACTACTACACAGACATTTTCGTAGGCGGGCGCTTTGCTCACCAGCCCGTAGGTATATGTGGAATTTTTTTTTTTTTTGCGGCCGAGTGGCTGAACCACGTGCCATAATGAACTTTCGCATGCGGTGCATTATGTCGCCAGAAAATCACCAAAAAATTTGAAAATTCAAAAAAAAAATCCAGGATCCCTAGCCAGAAGCGCCCATTCCCACCGCCTCAGAAGACGTCGTCGCTGCTACAGCGGAGGTGGTGGATCTGCCCACCGCTGGGCTCCACCGCCACCGCCCTATGGGTCATCGTAGGCATCGTTGTTGGAGTCACCGTAGCAGCCGTCACTAGAACCACTACTCCGGAGCACGTAGCCGGCGGATCCGTCATCCTTGAGCTCCTCACCGGCGCCCGAAGAATGCCACACCTCGACTCTATCACATCCACCATGGCCAGGGCCCACCATTGATGGATCCACTAGTCCCGGGTTTGCTGTCACCAGATCCGACCATTTCGAGTCCACTGTCCTCGCCCGAGAAGGAGAAGAGGCGGTGAATCCCCCATCGCGTTTCCACCTCGTTGGCAGGCTACTCCCGTCGTGGCGTCAAAAGAGATAGGAGGAGGTGGAGGTGGAGGTGGAGGTGGAGGGAGAGAGAGAGGTAGAGGAGGTGAGAGGGATGAGGGGTGACTTAATAAAAGAATAGGTGAGGAAGTGGGCATGGGAAAGGATTTTCGCATGCGGGACAACTAACAGGCCCGCTTGTGAAAATAACTATTTTTTTTAAATAAGTCTCTTAAGAGGTCCATTTGCAAAATTGTACTTTTCAAGCGAAAATAGCTTTCAAATCTTTCTATATGCGGGCGTTCTTTTAGCCTGCCTACGAGAAAAAGGTGTCCGCGAAAATCCTTACAAGTGCGAGATTAGATCATACAAGTCGTTTTGTTCAGAATCACAATGGTCATTTCCTGTCAAGTATCAACAGCTATATATTTTACACTACAAATCAATCGTGGGTCAAACAAACTAGTGTGGTTGTTGGTGCAACGGTGAACAATATCTATTTTTGTTGGTGTTGCAGTCATGGACGTTGGTGAACATTATTCATAGCAACGAAAAATACGTAAATTAACCATACATATACACATCACAGAGGCATATATATATATATATATATGGATATAGCTTGCTTCCAAAATCAGTTTTGCGAGGATGATGTAAAATGCATGCAGCATTGCAACCTAGCTAGAGCCTAGCCAAGGTAACTAGTGTGAATTCATGCATTCTAATACTCCTGAATTTGAAGGTAGAAAAAGGTGATATAGCCAAGATGTAGAAATGGGAGGCATCAGTGACTAGCTCTAGATGCAGATCTGCACAAGAATAATCCTGCATTGTTCCACACAGCACACTGCCAGTAGGGTTTCAGGGAGAGAGCGTTGTCCATGTGCACACAGGGTACCCTCTGTTTTGGCCCAGAGACCCGAAAATTGCAAGGTTTTTTTTTTTTATTTGTCTCATGAACAATATTGCTGGCTATAGCAAGATGTGTGGATGTATGAGAAAAAGCTGGTGTGTGCATTTAGTTGAAATCATATAAAAACATTTACTTTAAATCTATTGTTCCCCAAAGTTGTGGAAACAAGGTTCTGAAAATTGTGAGAAAAATATTTGTATGTGCATGTAAGATTCGGAATTTAGCTTGAGTATCTGTAGATACGAGTATTGATTGACTCTGTGATAAAGCCCAAACTTGGTAGATTACCATGTTTGTGAATTGCAAGATGTAGCCTTGGGATTAACGAATAAAATGAAAAAAAAGAACTATCAAATCAACTTGTGGCATACTCCCTTCAGTCCCAAAATTAGTTGATTTTTGGAGCTCAAACTTTATCCCAAAATAATTTAATTTTATATTGTTACCTACCATTGTTGCATAAATTGAGAACCTTGTCCCTTTAATATCTCTTACCTATCCATATCTCTCACTAGTAAAATTTTCTTTGGATGTGAGGGACCCATTTATATTGGGACCGGAGTATGCCTTTATTGGGTTTTCTCCCGTTTTAGGTACATCTCTATTTGGACAAATTGAACCAGAGTAACCTCCCCCCATGCGCAATGAACTGATTTCAACTTATAGTTTTATCACATTCATTTAATCATACAATGAAAATTAAGTATTCATTTAATCATACAATGAAAATTAAGTCTATTGATTTTTTTAACACAACAATTGTCTTGCTAAAGTTAGCATCCTATGGGCCACATATTTGGCATGGCTCCAACTCCTAGATTTTGGTAGAAAATAGAGTTTGGAGATTAATAATGTGGCTTAATTCTCCACTTTTTTAATCTATATAATGAACAGTGACATTAATCTACTAGAGATAAGGAAAACTTGAATATGGAGGTAAGTCAAATAGGACCTATAAATGTGTCCTCTATCCACCATTGGCGAGAAACGTTTCAACTGTATGCTAGCTTCTCTAATGGTTGTTGTATATGCTAGCTTAATTCTCTAAGGACAAGTCCTATAATGTTCTAAGCACAAACTCCAAAGTGCCATGTATACTTAAACGATGATGTGGAGGAGAAGACAAGAGAGAGAGAGGAGGAATTACCCCTCATGCAAGAGACAACCTTCACACAAATTTCAAGAACAAGAGAAAATAAGAGGGGTTGATTGGTGGCAACTGGCAAGTGTATTGAGACTAGTGTTAGTTTAATTTTATGGATGGATGATGTGGATAAAATTAGAGGTGTCATCACCTTTATTATAAAGCTTGCCCGGATAATTGCCAGCCATGAATTTAGACTTGGGAGGAATCAGAGAGTCATACGGCGATGACCTTCCCATGTTTAAGCTGCAGATGAAATTCAAGCATGACAATTAAATAGTCTTCCATGATGTAGCTTCTCGTATCTTGATTCTTGAGTATACTTTTTGCTCCTCCTTCTCAAAGAGAGGAATAATACGATGGCAGTACATCTTCTGTTTTTTTTTCTGTAGACGATTGTTGCATATCATGTGTATACTGTTGATTCGTCATAAATTTGAGATGACCGTTTGTCCTACGTTGAACCAACGACAATTAATTTCATTTTGTGACACTTGATATATGGACGAAAATAAGTTTTGCCAGTTGAGTTAGAAATTAAAGCCGCTACCATAATTACGAGTTTCTCGGGGACAACTTGAATAGTCTTTATCAGTCCGAGACTGCTTTATGCATGCTTGATGCGACTATATACTCCCTTCGCCTAAAAAAAAAAGCAATCTAACAGGAAATATGATCCCTCTTAGTATAACAAATTTGGATAACCCTTCGTCTAAATTCGTTGTACTAGATTGCATTTTTTAGTCGGAGGTAGAATGTATCACTAAATAAACTAATCACCCTTTTAGACGATCTAGTTATAAGTCCCCTTTTGTCAATTTAACAATTAATTTATAAATTATGATCTAATAAAGACTCATCTTTTTTTCCATTGTAACTTTGTAAGTGCTGTTATAGATGCCCAAACCGGCCGCCCGGCCCGGCATGGCCTAGGTATGGCCAGGCCTGGGCCGAGTTCAGTTGGGCCGGCATGGCCTGACCTACACGCTGGACCAACCCACATGCTGCATACACAGCCCAGGCATCCTCAATTCTTTGGGTTGTGTTTTATATGGCTGGAAATAAATCTATTTTGTATTCCTCTTCTTTTTGGGCTTTGCCTTATATGGTCGATTATGTCTATTTTGGATCACTCTACTATTTTTCTTCGATTGTGCCATGCCGGGACGGCCCACCATGCCAAGGCATCGGCCTAGACACGGCCCAACTGTCTTGCCGTGCCATGCTTGGGCCAAGCCAAATAGCCATGACTTGGGCCGGGCATAGGGCCCAGGCCTTATGGCCATCTATAAGTGCTGTACACCCACACAAGGCTGCACTTTGGTGTGCATAGCAGCAGACTAGTGACCACATAGACAAGAACTCTGTTGTCGGTCCGAGCCTGCTGTATACATGCTTCACGCAACCATGCATGACAAATTAAACTAAATCACTCCTAGGACGATTTATTCATAAGTTCTCAATTCTCAACCAAACAAATGTATGATCGTAATATATACTCGTTTAGCTTTTTTTTTTTTTTACATTGTAAATGTTGTACCCTCACATAAGACTGCATATATCTGTGTGCATATATAGCAGGAGACCATTGAACACTTACACCTGCTACTTACGTATGATGTGTATATTTAGCAGATATATACAAGTTAGAAAGGGGCTTATTAAGCATTTCAGGTTAAACCACACATTGACATCAGAGTGTTGCAAGAACTCTGATGGATATTCCTGTGCTAGAAGAGAATCATGTGTGCCCTACCTATAGGTTTGGGAGGTATTGGCAAGTTGGATTTCTGAAGGGTGGAAAAACTTAGTAGGACGTGAATCAAGCCCTGTCACAAGTTGAAGCAACTGGTGCCTGCCTGCTACATGACTACATCTACAGCAATTAACTACCTAGTTTAGATGTGGTTCCTTCACACTTTGTTCCATGTTGCACAGGCAGTCACTGGACTGTCAGGACTTGTATGCCGCAGTAGATGGAGTGGCGAGTACACCATACGCAAGAAAGCAGTACTTCGTTGTCAGATTAAGACAAGAAAATTTGTATTTACATAATTGTTGCTACTGCTTTGAGAAACAGGTGAAAAGCACTTAAAACCAAAGGAAAATTCCGTAATCTGAATTAGCAACTTAAAACATAAATTGGAACTACTTAGTGCGGCATTAAAACAATAATTGGGCTGCTGCTCTGCTTGTTGCCAATGGTTTGTTTTGTTCTTGATGCTGTTCGTCGGATCTCGTACCAATCGACGACGATGAATTTATTGCCAAGATACATATGTTGCATTCTTAATTTCTGAATGTAAACTCGCGTGAGGCTAATCTTCCTATTCTGTAATTTTGTCCACTTCGCTTTCTACAGAGCCGTTCTAGAACTCAACAAACATCCTCCTATCATTGTTTCTGTTCTGAATGAGATAAACATAAATCCAATCTTCAGTATTGGACCATATGCACTTGAAACCCTGTAACTAGTACCACCTCCGGCACTAACATAATGACAATATGATATATGGCAATATGCTACTTACCCAAGTTGTTATAAATTCTGTCGATATCAAGATTTGGGAATTTCCTTTCAAAAATAAGAATTGGCGTTTTAAGTCCAAAATAAAAAAATATAAACTCTATAGTATCCAACTGCATCAAGTTAATTTTGACTATAAAATAGCATGCAAAACTATGCCAGACAAGGGCAAAATGAATTACAAGTCATTTAGTTTGGAATTACAAGGGTGAGCTATCACGCAACAAAATCAGTCGTGGGTCTGTGAACCATATATCCATGAGTTGCTGCTGTGGTTATGGTCAATGGTGAACATTATTCATACGCAAGTAAAGAACATGAACTAATCCTACATATACATATCATAGAGGTACGTAGGAGTAGCTTTCATCAAAAAAGTATAATTCTAGGCTTGAACCCCTGGTACCCAGCCAAATAAAACAATTTCAGAGGATGCAAAAAACAACAACAAAAGCTAACAAGAAAAGTAAATCTAGCATGCATTCTGACACTCCTGAATTTGAAAAGATAAGGGATTAACCAAGAAGTAGAAATGGGAGGCATTGGGCGCTAGCTCTGCACTAGAATATCCAGTGTTGGACCGTATGCAACACTCCCCGCATTCTATGGAAGTCAATTTCAGCTGTACTCTTCTTCTCCGTGGGACCGTGACAGGAAGAAGAAAACATGCAGAAGTTTAGCATACAAACATGATGGTGCCATGATCAGGATGGGCTGGTGATGAGAGATTTTCCAATGGCTCAAGAAGTGGAGGGAGGTAAAAACCTTCAAATGCGAAACGATATTTAAGAGGTAGCATTCCTTGGTATCCTCATCAAACAACAGCAAAACCAATCTAGCATGCATCCCAGGCAACATCTCCCCTCTATTATCGACGAGCTTGCCTTCAAGTGGAGTCCCTCGAAAGGGCTGATGAATGCATGTTTTTCCACCTCATTTTCTTCTTCTGTTTTGTTCAAGTTGATGATCCATGGTTTGGAATGAAAATCAGGAAGATAAACATTTGCTGTTGCTGTTGCTGAAGACTTCCTTTATTCAATTTGCAAGCTGGAGGCTCTGCATCAAATTCTAAGTATATCATTCATAAAGTTCAGGTGGTACAAGTTATGTATCTCGAGGTACCAGTACCTCACGGTATCAAATCGTTTCCAATCGTTGGATCTAGCTGGGCAGGATGGACATTGTTAGATCCAACGATCGGAAATGATTTGGAACCGACCGGTACCTCGAAGTACTTTTTGTTAGAACGGAGCAAATCTCATCAACTTAAGTAAAAGCTGATGTACATAATAAGTTATGTAGGAGTACATGAAAGCGAAACAAATTGCTGATATAAGCTGAGCAAGAATGCGAACGGTATCCTACTTCTATATGATAGCTTCTGTATTGCAGGTTTCACATAATTTAACGTTTAGTGAACCCTAGATGTTTTGCCATTGTGCTTTTCAACAAAGAAAACCCTGTGCAGATTAAGGTTTATAGCCCACCCCGTTTGCCTACCGCAGTTGAATTTGATACATTCAATTGGATTGTAAACCATATGCTAGAAGAACCTCAAACTGGTTCAATTTCTTATTTTCTCTATGGGTATCCTTTTGTGTTGGAACTAGAAGTATCTTTCTCTAAACAATCAATAACAAAAACTTAAAATTTACATTACATGACACAGTAGAAATCCAATGGCAAAATGTGCACTACTAAGTACTAACACGTCACTCCAGCTGGAAGATGTAATATGTTAGGAAGATGATTCCTTACCGGTTTAAAGGGAACAACTCAAGCCGACGGCACTGCTCACAAGGGGTTACGCTGCACTGAACTTGCAACAAGTTATTGAATGTTTCTGAAACTTAGCTCTGAAAGCTGAATGTAAATAAGCTTCACATATTTTGGTTCTATTTGTCCTCCGGAGTTTCTTAAGCAGTTAGTTCCTGCAATCATCCATCTGGCTGCTGGCTGCAGGCTGCATCAGAATTGACTGCTTCCATGAATATTGCTGAATCGACCAATAACACAAGGAAAATGTATTAGGAATTTGCACGATTGGACGGAGTCACACTTAGCATCAGGATCACAGAGAATCACACAGGATGAAAATCATCAACAGAGTGGGCTGGGCACAACTAAAATTCTGCCTATGTGTTTCATATTTCAGGTGCGACAAATGTACAAAACAAACAAAAACCCTCTTGGAACTTGATTGATTCGATATACTTTTGGAACCAGGCAGCATAAATACCTAATAAAATTATAGCACAGAATAATCAGTAGTACAACAAACATTGCAATCAACCTCTTTTTGCCCGGGATGGCAGGTAAAATAAAATCCCCCATCAGAATTCTACGAAGAGAACAAAGAGAGTCACAGACTTACAAAGTTGAGTCAACAAGATGCCGCTGGCCGACTACAGCGAGGCGAGTGGAGTGGAAACGCCCGAAACGAAGCACACTCACCCCTGGGCTGGGTTCACTACTTCACTCTTGGCGGCGCTTTCTGCATCGGAGTACTGCTTAGTGATAGATGGGCCCCACAAACCCTCGGGTCCATATGTCATTAAGCGGTACTACATGGTATACCTTGATCCGGTGGCGGATGTGACATCTGATAGTAGTCACAAGACAGGTTCGCGCGGAGTGACGCCGCACGGAAGTGTGAACAAACAACTGTGATTCTAATTTGGTGTGTGCTTAACAACTGTAGTTTTTGTATATATGATTGAATTAAAGTTAATCATGTACTACATTTTTTTTTTAACAGCTGTGGTTTGGTCGGTAAGGAAAACATGCTTTTTTTTTAAGAAAAAGGAAAACATGCTTAGAGGTGAGAGTGTGCTAGCTTGGATGAATATGTGTCTTCCATTGTGTGCTGCATGTTCAGTTCATGCTTGTGTGGCAATTGGATAGGTATGATGTGGCATGTATTATAAGATTATTAAGTATGTGGTTTGCACTATGAGATTACGTGGTCAGTTTGGGTCCTTAATTTCATAATCGGTTTTCTATTCGGCTGTCTGCATCTTAGTTATACAGAGGTCAGAAGTGCTTTCAGGATAATTGTATCACCTTGATGTAATTGACTGAGTTCAATAAAAGCTTCTATTATCTAAGAAAAATAGTTGGTTTTGTGTTCATAGGTCTATATATGTGTACTAACTCTGACAAAGTTGCATAGTAAGCTCGCCCACAATAAAAGTAGCAAGCTCATTTGTAGTTGGAAGTGAATAATGATCACTAGGAGAAGAAATTGTTTCGATAAGACAGATAGCCACACTAGGTAGCTTAGGTGAAAATAATCTGTCACATGCCATACGAAACGTCTGCACCAATGGATTGGAAGTATTAATTAAGCATATGTACTCGTAAGTTGGTGAACTATAGTACGATCAGCATTATCACCATTAGCATTGCAGGACCAAAGATGAAGATTTTCTCTTGTTTATTTCATTTGAAGTATCACAAATGTAAAGCTGAGCAAATTGAGGAGTACGGTCATGTTGTGGCAACAAATAACCAATACGATGGTGAACAATACCATTTATATGGAAGACATTAGGACTGTCTTCGGTATTAATAGATTTATCAACATTAACACCAAGTAACGTGAAAGCAAACAACTAAATATAGCGCCGAAAAATCGTAAAATAATTAGAATGGCTATAACCATCAAATCGCATAAGCTATGTCAAAGGATGAGGCCATTCCTTAAAAGCATGCATCGAAACATGCCCTCGACGACAGCGCTTATTGTAAACAATAGTCTCTTCAGGCTGGGGCTTGTTCTGGTGTGCCCTTTCATAATACCAAAATACAACACAACATCTAGAACAATTAGGACCACTATAATAAGAACGGCTAGGCCGGATAAGAAGCTTTACACAAGCAAACAGAGGACCACGATAAGAAAGTGCAAAAAGAATCAAAGTCTAAGTAATAAAGGCGGAAGTAGGAAGGGATGGTATATATAATGAAGAAAATATAGAAAATCCTAGAAAGAAAAGGAGAGAAACATAAGTATCTTTACGAAAATGAGCATGCATGTTCTTTAGAAAAAAACAACGGACGAGCAAGTAGATATGCCTAAAGAGTTAACTGAGAAAATATACCCTAAATGATAATTATAGTCACATTAATACTTAAATAAACAACATACAAAAACTTAAAGAGAAATTAGAATACACACCTTGGTTACGATGAAGCTAGCGTATATGAGACAAATGCCTATTTAACCTGTTAGAAAATGCCTCCAAGCAAGAAATACCCTCAATTTAAGTTAATTTGATAAGTTATGATACAGACAAAACCATGCATCACCAAAAAAAGATAAATATCCACACATTATGTACCTGTATATTCAAATTCCTTTCTATTGAGCATTTAAAATGAAACTATTTGATATATAGTAGTAGATATATACACACACAAGCCACTGAGTAACTCTCCTACCCTATGTTGTCCTCCATGCATGTTTGGTGTACAAGACTGCCCCAAGATTTGCATGCAAGTGAAAAGCGAACTTGGCTTGAATATATCATATGGGATGAGAAAATGGACATTTATAGCCATTCTAAAAACGCAGTTTCGCTGAAATGCCATCCCGAAAATCACTGGCATCGACTGCTAGGGAAAAACTGAGGTTGCTTCAATAGCAGTTTCTAAGACATATCACCCTGCATGCGTATCTGTGTGCAAACCTCGCCTATAATTTGCCAGCACACGCAGACACCACTGCCGGGAACAGATCTTTTCATACGTGCTAATTCGTGATATAGCGTGACATACTGACGATACAGGTACTGCGGATCCTACCGATAGTTTACTCATCCGTGGTCATAATCTGTTAACATGCAGATGGAAATCCTGAAGCTTACTCCGTCTGGTTCTATATTAATTGACGTTTTGGACAAGATTGAAATTAAACTTTTACAACTTTGACCATCAATAACTTTAAAAATATTTAGTTTAAATAAACTAGAAAAACATAAATAGATTTGTCTTTCAAAACACTATAATAAAAGTAAACATGCATTTATTTATTGTATATATTATAATAGAAAAATAAGATCAATGGTATATCTTGTAGAACGTGTCATTGTTCAAATCGTCAATTAAAATGAAACCGAAGGGAGTATATGTACTGTCTACTTGTGACATCATTGTCATAATCATTTTTCCTAGGTAATGATTAATCAGCTGACGTTTGTATATATCTGTGACTATCAAGCTCCCAATGCACGTCAAATTTCTTTTGCAAGCTCCCTTCATGATTTCTATTTGATTTTTTCTGCTACTTTTTGGTGAATTAAGTTGTATTGTTTGCCAGCATTATGGACCTAGCTCTTTCCGCACATTTCGTATTCATTATCCGGTTGGCCGCCATTCAAATGAAATTCCGATCCAAATCGAATTCTGTGCAGTCAAAGCATCTCTACCTCAATAAATGGTATAAACAAAAAATATCTTGGGCTGTATCCATCTTTTTTGGAAGTAAATGCCAGGTTTCTATCCATTTTTTGTGAAAAAGCAAATATATTCAGCACGAAAGAACAATAACTGAAGAACTCACACGGTACATTCATATTCCACATGTTTGGAATTCAAGTGAGAAATTAATAAAACCAATCAATACTAAAGTATGCCTCACGAACCATCTAATATCATTTGGTTACTACCACTTAGTTAAGTTGGGTATCCTTTAGGAGCGATCCAAGCCTTAGGTAAAAAACTCAGGCCAGCTAACACTAATTTTTTTTGGGAAATACGCATAAGAGTTGCGTACCTTCGTATCAAGATGGAAGGAGCAAAACCAAGGAGAAAAAAAAAAGATCAAGGGCTAAGGGCTATATCTCGCACTATGATTGTTGCGACGTGCGATCCATGGATCAGCGGATCAGCACTATTTTGGTACCCCGGCAGATTGCCGAAGCGTGGCGTCCTCTGTGGCTGCACTGGCCACCTCTGAGTAAGATTCGCTGTTAGTTATTGATGATCCTACTGTTCCTCTCCTTCCAAATGGATCATGCAACTAAGAGGAAGCTAAGAATAATTTGGCTTCAACAAAAGTATCATGGTGATAAACCAAACTTACTCTCTGGCTATGTGCCATGGCCCGTACTGGGTCTGATGGTCGAAATAAGTAGCCAGGATATCACGTTCTCCCTCACTAGTAGAATCCTTTATTGAGTGATAGCCAACAAACATGTCACGCAAAAAGAATACTTTCTTCGTCCCAAAATATAATGTTCTAGGACGAGAAAAAGGCCTTCACAGCAAGGTGGATTTTGCCTACAAACCCTCACAAAATGTAGAATCTCTACACTGCTATTTAAACATCTATAGCTCTATATAGGCATGCATTTAATTTGAGGGACAAAGTTTTACTCATGATAAAATGAAATAAATATATAAATCAATGCAAGTCAAGCAGCGAGGACCATGAACTTTTTATCCATTGAGGTTGAGGTGAGGGATCGAGGAGGTCAACTGAGTAAGATTATGCATGCTCACCGGTATACGGATCCCGCGGGCTCCGACAGTCCATTAGACTTGCACACACTGTATCACTTGGGCCATAGATGTTGAATTAGCTAGGCTCTAATACTAATTGTAGAATCGTAAGGGGACTTTCCCACTCCTAAAACTAGCCAATCATGTGAGAGGCTCCCCACTTATATATTAGGTCCATTGTTCTTCCACAATCAATATGGGACTAGTCAACACATCACAGCAGGGTGTTTTTTTGCCTACAAACCCTCACAAAACGTAGAACCTCTACACTGTTACCTAAAGATCCATAGCTCTATATAGATGTGCATTTAATTTGAGGGACAAAGTTTTACTCACCATCAAATGAAATAACATATATAAATCAATCCATGTGACAAGTAGTGAGGACCAGGAACTTGTTATCCATTGAGGTTGAGGTGAGGGATCGAGGAGGTCGATAGAGTAAGATTATGCATGCTCTAAAATGCTCGAATTATATATGTCTGGGCTTGGGATGCACCTAGAAGGCAACTGCATCGACCGGCAACCTTATGGGGAGCAACAATTTCAATTATTGTTATTGATCCCAGGAGAGTCTCTTGATGAATATCCTAAGAGACTAACAGAGTAACGTAATTGTCCGCAGATAAGTAACAAGTCGCAACACAGGAGCATAACCTGGCAACCATATATAGTCAGCACGCGATAGCTGCTACATGTAACTAGTATCACCTCCCGATACCTTCTCAAGGACTATAAAATCACTCCCCACTTCAAACACATAACCAGTATCACCTCCTGCATTGACCCGATGACTCTATAAATGATGTGCTACATGCTGCTTATTCAACCTTTATTTTCTCGAATACACACGAAGGAGATCTACTCATCATTTCATTAATAACAAGAAAAAAAATACTCCCTCCGGGCTGATAATACTTACTCCCTCCATCCCAAAATATAAACATTTTTAAACCCTGACACGGTATCCAAAATACTACTTTGACCAACAATATCTATAAAAGTAAGATGTTTTAAATGAAAAGAGTTGCATATTATGATAGTTTGTTTAATGATAATTCTAATAACATCAATTTTACATGATTGATCTTTTTTATTTTTGATCAAAATTAAAAATGTTTGACTTGTCACTATGCTAAAAATGCTTGTATTTTGGGACGGAGGGAGTATCATTTTAGACAAGGGTAAGGTCAGACTTTAGAATCTTTGATTGTGAATCATTTATAAAATATTCATGTTTCAAATATGGTGACTATATGTATAGATTGGTTTTTAAAAGCACTTTAATAAAATCATATATTTGTTAACACTTTTATACATATTATAATAAAAAAATAATGGTTAAAGTTGTTTTTGGAGACCGTGCCCTTGTCCAAAACAACAAGTATTATCAACCCCGAGGGAGTACACAGGAAAGGGAATCCAGAAACTCCCAACCTTAAACACTATCACACATTTCAAAAATTAAAAACACACAAGCAATACCACCTAAGCTACAAGGGCTATCGACCTACTCCCTCCGTCACATATTCTAGTAATACGAATGTGGACGTATGTGTCATATCCGGTACTAGCTAGGTTGGTTTTTTATGGGACGGAGGGAGTAGCTAGCCAACACCTCTTGGAGCTTAGAAGCTGCGCTACTGATTGAAGCACCATCGACACTCTCTCAGAATTGAGCCATTGAAAACACAATTATTTCTGCACTTCCAAATTTACCAAGCCACCAAAATTGTATGTGACTTTACCCCTTACTTCGCTTTTTTTGTGGGTGTCTTTCACTGCCCTATACCACCAACTTAAGAATTTACAGGTTGGGGTGAGGCCACTGGAGCCTAGCCTGCGTAGGTCCAACGACCACACCTTCGGACTAAACACGCAAGTGACAACAATTTCTGATCCCTTTCTCGAACTTAACAGCTGGTAGGATTAACGTATTAAGAAAGAAAAATGAAAAGTACGAGGATGAAAGAATCAGACAAGTGGTCATTGCAGTCCCCGAGATGAGAGGAAACATGATTCTTGTGCAGTGAAATGAGATTATGGAATGGCTTACAGTTACATATACAGTTATACACTATCTCCAGGGGTTTCAATTAATTAATTCGTTTATCAAATCATGACTTAGTTGAGTAAACCATGCTAGCTAGTAACTGTACCACTGGCATCGTTGGTACACCATGCTATACCACGCGTTAGCGCAAGTAGAAAATATCAGTTCTGTGTGCCCGCAGTTTTGGCTCTAGTTCACAACTTGAGTGGTTGTCTGTTTTAATTAGAAACTGCATGCGCTATACCGGTGCAGCCTTGATTTTTCCCAGCGACTCGATGTAAGTGATTTCCCGGTGCATCCCAATCCCCACATGATTCAAGCTAAGCTTGGAGCATGCATGATTTCACCGGATCTTCTTAATAAACTTCAGGGATAGTTTTTCCTTTTTTTTTTCCTGACTGCATGCTTTTCACTTGCATATCTCTTGGGGTAACCTTCTACAAGAGTAAGGGAGGGAACTTGGTTACTTATATGACAACACCAAACACGACAGACTGGGTAGGGTAATAGTTTGGTTGGTGCCCTGTGTACTATACTATAAAATAGTTACATTTTAAAATGCTCAATAGCATGGAACTCGTATATACATATAATTGTTGAAATTTCCCACATTGGTTGTGGAAGGGCAAAGGATCTAAAATATAAGTGGGGGAGCCCCTCACCTCAATGGCTAGCTTTTGGGGTGGGAAAGACCCTTTACGATCCTACAATTGATATCAGAGCCTAATTAGGTTAACATCTCTGGCCTGATGGACCGTGGACCGGTGGGGCCCGGATACGGTGAAGGGGCGGTTTAGTGCTGAGGGACACCAATGGGTGAAGGGGCGGTGAAGGGCTGAGGGACACCGGTGAAGGGGCGTTGAAGGGCTGAGGGACACCAATGGGTGAAGGGGCGGTGAAGGGCTGAGGGACACCGGTGAAGGGGCGTTGAAGGGCTGAGGGACACCAATGGGTGAAGGGGCGGTGAAGGGCTGAGGGACACCGGTGAAGGGGCGTTGAAGGGCTGAGGGACACCAATGGGTGAAGGGGCGGTGAAGGGCTGAGGGACACCGGTGAAGGGGCGTTGAAGGGCTGAGGGACACCAATGGGTGAAGGGGCGGTGAAGGGCTGAGGGACACCGGTGAAGGGGCGTTGAAGGGCTGAGGGACACCAATGGGTGAAGGGGCGGTGAAGGGCTGAGGGACACCGGTGAAGGGGCGTTGAAGGGCTGAGGGACACCAATGGGTGAAGGGGCGGTGAAGGGCTGAGGGACACCGGTGAAGGGGCGTTGAAGGGCTGAGGGACACCAATGGGTGAAGGGGCGGTGTATTAGGCATGCATTTTAATTTAAGACAAAGTTTACTCATGATAAAATGAAATAAATAGTATAAATCAATCCAAGTCAAAACACGCCTTGAAGGACATAACTTTTTATCCATTTGAGGTTGAGTGAGGGATCGAGGAGGGGCAACTGAGTAAGATTATGCATCTCACCATACGGATCCGCGGGCTCCGACCAAGTCCATCTAGACTTTGCACACACTTGTCACTTGGCCATAGATGTTTGACTAGGGGCTCTGATACTAATTTAAAATCATAAGGGGCGATTTCCCCACCAAAAACTAGCCATATGATGTGAGGGGCTCCCCACTTATCTATTAGGTCCTTGCTCTTCCACAATCATTGGGACATGTCAACACATCTGAGTCAGGTGTTTCTTGCCTACAATTAACCCTCACAAAAGATGAGAACCTCTATCTATGTGCTGCTCTATATAGATGTGCATTTAATTTGAGGGACAAGGTTTTACTCACCATCAAATGAAATAAACATATATAAATCAATCCAGTGACAGTAGTGAGGACCATGAACTTGTTATTCCATGAGGTTGATGGCAGGGATCGAGGAGGTCGACTTGAGTAAGATTATGCATGCTCTAAAATGCTCGATTATAATGTCTGGGCTTGGGATGCACCAGAAGGCTAATGCATCGACCGGCAACTTTACGAGGCGCAACAATTTCAATTATTGTTATTGATCCAGGAGATCTGGATGACATCTAAAGACTAACAGAGTACACAATTGTCCGCAGAAGAAGTCGCAACACAGGACATAACCGCAAGCATAATATAGTCGCACGCGATAGGCTGACCACATTGTAACTAGTATCACCTCCCGATACTTCTCAACGGACTATAAAAAGTTACTCCCCACTTCCAAACACATAACCAGTATCACCTCTGCATTGAACCGAGACTCTAAATGATGTGCTACATGCTGCTTATTCACCTTTATTTTCTCGATACACACGAGAATCTACTCATCATTTTCATTAATAACAATGAAAAAAAAATACTCCTCCGGGCTGATTTAATACTTACTCCCTCCGTCCCAAAATATAAGCATTTTTAGACCCTGACACGGTAATCCAAAATATACTGACACAATATCTATAAAAGTAAGATGGTTTTAAATGAAAAAGGACATTATGATAGTTTGTTTAATGCATAATTCTAAGTAGTACAATCAATTACATGATTGATCTTTTTTATTTTTGGTCAAAATTAAAAATGTTTGACTTGTCACATATGCTAAAAATGCTGTATTTGGGACGGGAGTTATCATTTTAACAGTGAGTCAGACTTTAGAATCTTGATTGTGACAATCATTTATTAAAATATTCAATGTTTCAAATATGGACTATATATAGATTGGTTTTTAAAAGCACTTAATAAAATCATATTTTTAACACTTTTATACATATATAATAAAAAATAATGGTAAAGTTGTTTTTGGAGACGCCCTGTCCAAACAACAAGTATTATCAACCCGAGGGAGTACACAGGAAAGGAATCCAGAAACTTCCCAACCTTAAACACTATCACACATTTCAAAAATTAAAAAACAACAAGCAATACCACCGTACTAAGCTGCAAGGGCTATGACTACTCCCTCCGTCACATATTCTGAATACGAATCTGACGATGTGTCATAAATCCGGATAGCCTAGGTTGGTTTAGTGGGACGGAGGGAGAGTAGCTAGCCAACACCCTCTTGGAGCTTAGAAGCCTGCGCTAACTGGATTTGGAAGCACCATCGACACTTCTCTCCAGGAATTGAGCCATAAAAACACAATTATTTCTCCCATTCCCAAATTTACCAGCCACCAAATGATATGTGACTTACCCCTTTCCTTCGGCTTTTTTGAAATGTAGGCCGGGTCTTCCACTGCCCTTACCACCAACTAAGAATTTACAGGTTGGGCAGAGGCCACTGGAGCCTAGCCTGCGTAGGAGTCCAACTGACCAACCTTCGGACTAAACACGACAAGTGACAACCAATTTTCTGATCCCTTTCTCCCGAACTTAACACGCTTGTAGGAATTAACGTATTAAGAAGAAAAATGAAAAGTTCAAGAGGACTGAAAGAATCAGACCAACTGGTCATTGCAAGTCCCGAAGAGAGGAAACATGATTTTGGTGCAGTGAAAATGAATATGAATGGCTTTACAGCTACAATATTACAGGTTATACACTATTCTCCAGGGGTTTTCAATTAATTAATTCGTTTATCAAATCATGACTTAGTTGAAGTAACCATGGCTAGTAACTGTACCACTGGCATCGTTGGTACACTTGCTGTTATACCAGCGGCGTTGGTCGAATAGGCGGCAAGTAGAAAATATCAAGTTCTGTGTGCGCCGGAGTGTTGGCTAGTTCAACCTTGACAGCGGTTGTCTTCGTTTAATTAGAACGTCTTGGCTTATGACTGGTGCAGCCTTGAGTTTTCCCAGCGACTCGATGTAACGTGATTTCCGTGCATCCAATCCCCACATGATTTCAAGCTAAGCTTGGGAGCATGCCATGATTTCACTCGGATCCTTCTTAATAAACATTCAGGGATGGTTTTTTCTTTTTTTTTCCTGATCTGCATGCTTTTCACTTGGCATAATCTTGGTCAGGTAACCTTCTGCAAGAGTAAGAGGGAGACTTGGTTACTTATATGACACACCAAACACGCAGGAGACGGGTAGGGTATAGTTTGGTTGGTGCCTGTGTCATATATTATATAAAATAGTTACATGTTTAAAATGCTCATTAGCATGGATCACAGTATTATACATATAATTGTTTGGAAATTTCCCCAACATGGTTGTGAAGGCAAAGGAATTTAAAATATAAGTGGGGGGGAGCCCCTCACCCAATGGCTAGCTTTGTGGGTTTTTGGGGGGAAAAAAAGGGGGATGGGAAAAGACCCTTTACGATCAAATTGATAATCCAGAGCCTTAATTAGGTTAACATCCTGACCTGATGGGACCGTTGGACCGGTGGGCCCGGATACGGTGAAAGGCGGCGTTTAGTGCTGAGGGACACCAATGGGTGAAGGGGCGGTGAAGAGCTGAGGGGACACCGGTGAAGGGCCGGTGAAGCGGCTGAGGGACACCAATGCGGTGAAGGGGCGGTTGAAGGGCTGAGGGACACGTGAAGGGGCTCGTGAAGGGGCTGAGGGACCACCAATGGGTGAAGGGGCGGTGAAAACTTGAGGCGACACCAACTGTAAGGTGAAGGGAGATTGTTGAATAATCCCACATTGGTTGTAGAAGGCCAAATGACCTAGATATAAGTGGGTGGGCCCCTCACGCTCCAATGGCTAGCTTTTGGCGGGTGGGAAAGGCCTTACGATCCTCAAATAATTGTGTGGGTTGTTATCCCTTTTCTAAGCGATAGTTTCTACTTGTACCAGGAGACTTGGTTTAAAAATGCCAGAATATTTTAAATTGAGGTTGTAATTCAAAACTTGGGCCATAAACTGCAAGCATATATAGCATTTGTGTTCCTTGTCTCTTGAATTAGAAGTAAGCATCTAAGCCAAATTGACTGAAACAACCTTTTCTGGTGGCAACAAATGCCGGAAGAGTCATTGTGTGCGCGTCACTGGGTGCTGGATTGAAAACCGGCAACCTATAAGGATTCCCAACCAGCACCGTTAGGGTCGTGCATATACTTTGTTTCTGAGGAGAGAAAGCCTCCCTGCTTGCGGGCAGACCCAAGGGGGTTCCAGGGATGCAACCTGCATACCTAAAAATACGGAAAAAGAAAATTAAATTGTATAGCAATGGATGGGCCTGAAATGATTGATTATGCCTCGTCCAACCAACTAGATAATACCCACCACGTTGCTGCGGAACTTCTATGTGCCCAAAAAATAGCTATCAAAGCTGATAAAGATTGTTACGCTAAGACTTTAGGAACATGATAATGCATAAATGGAAAGATTAGGATCTTGATGCAGAACTTGAGTGATAGCTAGATAGATTACATAAGCATCAAATTAAATGATACAAGTGACACCTAATTAACAAAATGAAATTAGCAAAAACGTTCCTTGTGCAAATCAAACAAAATTTGCATAAATATAATATGAGGGATACCAAGTTTGCATAATCTTTTTAGTACCATCAAGTTTTGTAATTGACGGGAGATGTCGGTTAAGTCCCATTTTTATTATGTTATGAGATGCCTAGAACAATGGTTGCGTCATTATTAAAGGGCTTATAATATAATAAGAAAGGCATAAGTAAGGATAAAAGTATGGACTGTTGCTAGGTTCTTCATGTCTCGTGAGACAAAAATAGAGAAATTAGCATTGTTGTTTGCATGCTGAAAATTTTATCTTAAAAAAGGAAAAGAATGTGTTGGATGAAAATTTATCTCGAGGAAGAAAATGCTTTATATAGTTGTGGGCTGAAGTAATGCTAAATTAAAATAAAATCTTAAAGATAGTAACATCGTATTTGGAATCAATCAGAAATATACAGAGAGACATCATGTAGTGTAAGTTATAAAAAATGAAGATACATATGGCCAAATATTAGTGAGGTGCTTAGGCTAAAGTATATTTAAGTCATGTGAACTAGCTGATTGTCTAACTAAGGGTTAGAGTCCCAGTAAAATTCAATCAATATAGTAACAAGATGGGTATGATTGATATCTTTTGCCCATCATGAGGGAGAGTGTTGGTATAAATATGTGATGTACCTAGGCTATATGTATTAATGTTCAAAGAATAGAAGGAGGAAGGGGTATACAGGGCAGTTAACCCTGAGAAAAATCCCCAAATCAAAACAATAGCTGGTTACTTGCTGACATATCATGGAATCTGCTTCTTCTATTTCAAGGAACATAGTTGCTATATATGCTTGCAGTTTTAAGGCTCAAGATTGACATACACCCTCAATTAAAATAATTTGCATTCTAAAATCAATTCTCCTTAACCTGAATCTCACTGATACAGACAGAACCATGCATCAGCAAAAAAGATAAATATCCACACATCATGTACCTGTAATTTCAGTTCCTTTCTATTGAGCATTTAAAATGAAACTATTTGATATATAGTAGTATAAATACACACATAGGTCACTGAGCAACTGTTACACTATATGTTGTCCTTCGCGTTGGTGTGCAAGACGCCCCAAAATATGCATATCCAAGTGAAAAGCATCAAGTAGGAACCAAACACTTTTCATCCCTAAAGTTTATAAAGAAGATCTGGTGAGATACTGCATAACCGAAACTTGGCTTGAATATTTATATTCACATGGGATTGGGATGCACCGGAAAATCAATGGCATCGACTGCTAGGGAAAAACCGAGGTTGCATTCCAAT
>CM020187.1:13116154-13157582 GCA_009805545.1 Oryza longistaminata | reverse complement strand
GTTGCTTCAATAGCAGTTTATAAGACCCCTTCCACAATCAATGTGGGACTATTCAACACATCAGAGTAGGGTGCCTCTTGCTTACAAATTAACCCTCACAAAATATGGAACCTCTATCTATGTGGCTCTATATAGATGTGCATTTAATTTGAGGGACAAGGTTTTATTCACCATCAAATGAAATAACATATATAAATCAATCCAAGTGACAAGTAGTGAGGACCAGGAACTTGTTAAACATTGAGGTTGATGTACAGGGATCGAGGAGGTCGACTGAGTAAAATTATGCATGCTCTAAAATGCTTGAATTATATATGTCTGGGCTTGGGATGCACAGAGAAGGCTATTGCATCGACCGGCAACCTTATGAGGCACAACAATTTCAATTATGGTTATTGATCCCAGCCTCCTAGGAGAATCTGTCGATGAACATCCTAACAGACTAACAGAGTATCGCAATTGTCTGCAGACAAGAAGTCGCAACACAGGAACATAACCAGGAAAGCACAGTCAGTGTGATAGCTGCAACATGTTGTTACTGTTGTCGTTTATTTCTTCTAGGTCTTAGTGTACATGGTGCAAGCAAACAAGCTCATCCTGTATATCTAGCAAAGTTATGAATACTTGTAACCACTGAATTTTGTATAAACAGCAATTGATCAATTTTATTTTTTGTATGAGCCAATCGAGCAAACTAAATCTGAAGAATGATAAAAAGGAGACCAGCATTTTCCTGTGGTATGTTGTTTTGATGTTGCAGATAACCACCCATCCAAAACCTAGACTTAGAAAATGAAGCAGACCCATAATCATCTATTATTCAAAATGCATTCGAAAAATAGCATTTGATAGTTGCATTCCCAAATGAATAACAGAAATCTGCTGCAACATCATCTGAATGCCAGACCACTTTCACATCAACATCTAAATACACTAAATTATTGCAAGAGTGAGCTCTTGAAGTATAGGAGGATAGCATGCCTGCCTGATGCTTATCCTTTACGGAGTTGACACCGAAACTAATTACTAATATCTAAGAAAAACCAAATATATGTACCACCATTTGTTGGTGTTTCTCGTATTCTCATCTTTTATTTCTTATAAGTGATTCACTTTTGAGTAAATTGTAGTTTGGGTCACCTTTTATTGACAAAGTTTCACTTTTATCACCCCTAATCTAATATTTTCACTTTGGACCGGTAACTTTATCATATTTTTGGTTTGGACCACCCTACTCTCTTTACTATATATTTATATATATCCTCCATTCTGGTAAAGATTTGGCCTGCATATAAACATGGAAGATCACTGATGTATCGAAACCGATTTGATTGAGATTGTTGATGGGTGCTGAAGAAATTGTTTGGGGTGGTCCAAACCCAAAAAAGGGTGGTTCAAAGTGAAAAGACTGTTTGGGTGCGAAGTTATCCGGTCCGAACTGAAAAGACTGGTTTAATTTAAAGGTGGTTCAAAGTAAAACTTAGGTAATAAAATATTGCCCAAATTGCAATTCACTTTTAATTTTTTGATAATTGAAACCAGTCCAACCTCTACATCAACTTGTATCCTACCATTCTTATAAGAGCAATTATACGATCCTTGAGGAGGTACCATGAGGTACCAAAATTTTAGTGGGTACCAAGAGGTACCAAATTTACAATAGAAAAAATGGTACCTCATGGTACCTCCTCAAGGACCGTAAAATTGCTCATCTTATAAAGCATATAGAATTCCTCATTTCGCATACTCCCTCTACCTGCCGGAATGTGGTAAAATTCAAAGGGCAGGATATTGTGTTTTGACTTCACGCATGCACCATGCTTGACGATGAGGAAGTCTGTGTGCTATTGCGAAAGTTCTCGTTTTAACCTACATCATGGAGCATTGGAATGGGAGGCATCCAAATGCGATTCTGCAGCACAGGTATAATCTGATCCGGTGTGGCTCTAACCAAGGATTAGTATTTTAGTAAATAAGAATTGAGCATTTCTATTTTTCTACTTGGGAACTTCTTGAATGCATGTTCATGCATGGTGGATTTTTCCCTAAGAAACATTACTTCATAGGAATTATACGATGTGATTCTTTTTTTGACTGAATGATATTTGGGTTTTACATTTACGACAAGAAAATAAATTACACCCAGTAATTTGCCCATATCACTTTTCTGCCATCAATTTCTGATAAGTTCCTCTGAAATACAGAAGATTGGGACTGAAGGAGTACAAAACTAAGGCGTTAACGGGCTATCAACTGCCGTGGCTTTAATGCCTAGACACTCTATGTGACAGAAGATATCTGTGTCTAATCTTGAATGATACATCTGATGCGCAAGATTCAGTCTTCACCTCACAATATTTGGAGATATGAATTTTGACTTGTTCCGCTTTGCTTTGCTTTTATGTTTGCTAATCTGTTGCATCTTCTGAAAGATTTGTGAGACTGTTTTGCAAAGCACACGTTTTCTGTAGCATATCCGACACAAGCCTCTTCTGTAGGATAGAGTCGAGGACGAGCCGATAAAGCGTAGGGGCAATGGGTTCAACACTTTCTCCAAGTGAGACTACTTGCAAAAACATAATATTCTTTTTCTTTTTAGATAATGGATTATATTAAACTCGGCCTCTACACCTTGTGACGGTTACACAGCCCAAAAAAACATAATATTCTAGTTTAAATGTTTGGGTATTCTATCTTCCATTATGGAAGCAATACCAGCACCAGTTGATCTGTCTATGCCGCTTGTTCACCGATTTAATGGAATGTGCACGTTATGTTAATTTTGCGTTATCCCAACAAGTTAACTATCATGACCTTCAGGCCCACAACATGACCATTATACCTTCACTTCAAAAATACAAAATTACATTTTAAAATAGTGCGGTCAAACATTCTTAGCACCAGTAATTGATACAAACAAAATCAATCGGAAAAACTATCAAACTTGGTGTCTCATAAATTCCGTTCAATATCTTTGTGGCTATTGAACATGGAAAATTCAAGCAAATAATAAAGTTATTGCAGATGGCAGGAAACCAGGAGCTATACTTCCTTTTTACTAAAGAAATAGTACAAAACGCGGGCCACCAACAACTAGTGCCATATTGCAAATTCAGTCCTTGGTGGTAGGTGTTGGCACATATATTAGTACAGCGATTTCACCATCCAATATTTGGTAACTCAAGGTATACCACATTTTGCACATAAATTTGTGTACCTTAAGATACCATATTTTACACTAGAAAGTACCAAATGTTGGATGGTAAATTTACTCCTATTAGTAACCGAGGTATGCTAAGACTTTGTTATTTCTAACAGTACAGTATAACTGCAAGCTTCCGAAGAAAAGGGAAAGGATACCCTTAATTCAAAAAAGATAAATTTTAGCTCCACATGTAGGGCTAGGAGGCATAGGGATATCACGATGGCAGAGGCTGAAGTGTAATTTTGAGGGAGCTAATAAGAGGAGTACCCTTTGAGGTATTCAGCATTTAGCTCGTTCACTAGGGTCATAAAACTAATTAGAGCTCCGTTGTATATTTTCTAATGCTGGTGGTTGCATAGGAGTTGCCTGTGACCTACTCCCTCCATTTCATATTAATTCGTTTTTGACTTCTTCCTAATCAAATTTCTTATATTTGATCAAATTTATAGAAAAAATTGGCAATATATATAGCACCAAATTAGTTAATTCAAATTTATAGAAAAAATTGGCAATATATATAGCACCAAATATACTTTGATAATATGTTGGTTTTTGTTGAAAATGTTGCTATATTTTTTTATAAACTTGATCAAACTTTAAAAATTTTGACTAGAAAAAAGTTTGGTTTATAATATGAAATGGAGAGAGTAAGAAAGTACAAGTGTGATGTTGCCAGGCAAGGCTTGGTGGAGTTGCACGTCTGGTCGGCGCCAGAACAGAGGAAGGAGATGGAAAAGAGGATGAGGAGATGTTCCTGCTTATCGATTGATCAAGTTGTGCTCTCTTAGGTAGAGCTTAATCATAACAACTTGTTAACAAAATAAGATAACTAATCCAATTGAATTGGCTCCAACTAGCTTACAAAAATACCCTGAGCTTGTTCCACAATTCAGCCATTGACTATGTTCCTCCTTTGATATGTGATGCCGCAGTAATGGCAATTGAGCTCTATTCCCTGCCATATCACCATCATTCTTGTGTGCAACACCATGCCTTACTCAAGGTTAGCAATATCTTGAACATCATAGGGAAAGTTATACTTGTTTTATCCAAGAAATAATGCATTCATAGGCCGGGCTACAGATCAAGAATACACTGCTACATTTTGATCTGGAAATTACCATGTGCTTGCTAAGTGAACTGGTCACTGGAAATAAGTTACTCAGAACTAAAAGCTCTCCAAGAACAGAAGCTGGTACTAATAATAATATATAGAAGTACAAGAAACAGCATTGAAGCGATATTAACCATACTTCTATTGTGCAAAAATATATGCCTATTTTGCCCACTAAACTTCATGTGTCATTGATACCTTTTACCAACAGTAAATCCACATTATAGTCAGGTATTAATGTTACCGAGATGGGTATATAGTTAGTGGTAACGTGTGCTGGGGTGGTGAAAAAAATACTAACAAACGCATCGCTTCCTACCAAAATTCACAATCGACAAAATCTCCATGGTCACTGTGAGGAAGCAAATCTACTGAGACAATGCTCCAAGTTAGCTTTGCTTCAATTACATGGGTTTGGGAGTTGCCAGGAAGACAAGCCAGCAGGAGGCCATATTACAGTTGCCCACATCACGAGGTAATTAACCAGGATCATGTTTGGATGCAGAAACGCCAAAGCCGATTCCGATGAACTTCACGAGGATTTAGTTCAGTTTCCACTGTCTATCCGAAGAAATTAGGCTCAGCATCTTCCTGCGCAAACAAATTTACCGTTAAAATAAAGCCAAGCCAAACAAATTTACTGAGATGTGCATATTCAACATATTATTGTTGAGGTTAAGATGATCTTTCACCACAAAATATTGAGAAAAGCTAGAAAACGGGATACCGTTTTGCACGGTATAGTTAATGGAACATGCTCCCTGCTTGCATGTGATCTGACACATGCGTTCTCACAAATTACAAGTAACTTCCCACTTATCATACGGATAGCTCGGGAAGATAAAATATGATGAGAAGTGGGGCCCATGTTGAGTATGTGCGGATGAGATAATTAACGTGGACCCTCTGGATTTCGCATGATGTCCACATATAAAATGGACCCTTGGCATGCAGCTACCAATTTGTTTTAGAAATTTGTTACGGTGTACTATTATTTAAGCAGTACAGATGAGGGGAAAGTCACTAAATTTTCCCCTTTTCTTTCCTATTTTTTAATTTTTTTTAGATGAAACTTTTTAATTTTCATCTCAATTAATCGGTACCTAGGTACCAAACATTATAAATTTGTGATAATATACCTATATTACAATCTCTGATATATATCAAGGTACCATATCCGATACAATATCATGTTTGATACCTATAGGTACCATGTTCGATACCTAGGTACCTAGTCTGATACTCGTGGATATCACATCCGATACCTAGGTATCAGGTCTGATACTCGTGGATACACCACATCCGGTACCTACGGTATATCTACCTAGTAACCAAGTCTCTTACTTATGGTACTGTATCATATATGAGGCCTCAGGTCTGATACCTGTGGATACCATTTCCGATACCTAGTAACCAAGTTCGATACTTGTGGGTACCATATCTAGGACCTAATTACCATGTCAAGGGTGTGTTTAGTTCACACCAAAATTGGAAGTTTGGTTGAAATTGGAACGATATGACGGAAAAGTTGGAAGTTTATGTGTGTAGGAAAGTTTTGATGTGATAGAAAAGTTGAAAGTTTGAAGAAAAAGTTTGGAACTAAACTCGGCCCAAATACCCAGAGCACCTGCAGCAAGTTTGATACAAATAGACATGAAATGTATCTCCAAATATTAGAATCATCACATGTATGAATCCAGGTGACTCAACCTAATTGGTCAGACTAGCTCTCATTCCCTACTTTAGAAAAAAAATAAAGAAATAGTTCAGACCATCTATCCATTGCATATTGATTATTGACACAACTCCATCCTAGCTACCTAGCACATAGGCATGTCAGAGCATGTGGCCTAGCTCTGTAGTCGTCCCATCTACCAAAATGATACAGGACTGGTCACGCGAAAGAGCCTTGACATCATCAACAACTTATGGGGTGTTTGGGAGAGTGGGGCTAAACTCAAAAACATAAGTCTCTCTCTCCCAAACACCCCCTTAAACTATGCTGTTCGGATGGGATAGCGTGCTCTAGTTTCTCTCCAAAATGTTTCAATCCATTTGGCTGTGTTCGGATAGTAGGGATGGGAACCCAATCTCCCCGCACGGAAAACAGAGCGGTCCATTAGCAGGAGATTAATTAAGTATCAGCTAATTTCTTTTAAAAAAAGGATTAATTTGAATTTTTTTAAGCAACTTTCGTATAGAAACTTTTTGCAAAAAATACACCGTTTAGCAATTTGAAAAGTGTGCGCGCGAAAAACGAGGGAGAGGGGTTGGGAACTTGGAGTTCCAAACACAGGCATTGAAACGAAGCTAAAAATATAAACGTGATGAAAGAAATAGATTATCCAAACTAAATTGCCAAGGAAAGAACAACAAGTAATATTTTTTTAAGGCGCATAATAGTAAAGTATTACAAAGGCAATAAGCTATGCCACCTTGATGAAAAAAATAACAGGAAAGTTTGTGCCAGTAACAACTAGTAGAAAGTTTGTGTCCTTAGTTGTTGGAGTTGGCATAGTAAGCCAGAGTATAGTTACAATTTTCTGAAGAAAACCAAACGGATGCCCTAAATTCCATGGAAAGATTTGTTAGCTCCACATCTAGGGTAGGAGGCATCAGGATACCAACGTGCTCTGTTCAACCTCCATTTGCCTTATATCTCTTAAGGACAGCCAGATCTTCGACTTATTCACAAACCTAATTAATTAATGTCCCAAAGTGTTGGAATAACTGCCTGAGTCTACAGAATCAAAGTGGATCGAAATCAGTAGTACTTCAGTGCTTGCCATACCAAGCAGAGAGGTTATCTCAAATTTTCGATATCATGTTTCGGTGTACATGATTGTCTCAAAGTTGAGATAGTTCAGCGTATAAGACAAGGTTAAACATTTTCACTTTTTTTTTTCATGCAACAAGGTTTTCCTACCCTGTATGTGAGAATACTCCTGCTTCAGCTTGTGTTGTACATGGTTAAAAGATCTCCACGAACCGAGTTAAGCTAGTCATAATATATAAAAGTATGAGAAACAACATCAAAGCAAGCGTAACCATATTTTTAGTATACAAAATTTGCCTATTTTACCCACTAGACGTCCTACGCCCTTGATGTCTTTTAGCAAGAGTTCATGCACATTGCTGTCAGTTCTTTGTCGGTTTTTTTTTTTTTGAAAAATTACGTTACCGATATAGGGTCGTGCGGTTATCAACGATTAATGTCAATATTAACTACGTTTGCTAAATGATATTGCAGCCATGAGTATATGACTTCACCCACCAGAGTTCAAATATTGGTATCCACAAATATGGTTGTGTGCATCCGGCACAACTACTAGAACTTATACTTCTTTTATTTAAAAAAATAATGCATTGACAGGGCTACAGATCATGAACACATTGCAAATTTTGTCACTGGAAAATACCTTGTGCTTGCTTGGTGAACTGGGCATTGGAAATTTACTCGGAACTAAAAGCTCACCAAGAACCGAATTAAGCAAGCACTACTAGTAAGTATATGAAAGTATAAGGAACAGCATTGAAAGTAAGCTTAACCATACTTTTAGTGCGCAAAACTAAGCATATTTTACCGACTAAATTTCCAGTGTCCTTGATCCCTTCTACCAACAGTAAATGCACATTATTGTCAGGTATTAACGTTACTGAGATGGGGTATATAGCTAGTTGGTGGCAACATGTGCTAGGCTGGTGTAGAAGAAACTAAGAAGCACAGAGCTATGTATCACAATTCACAATTGATAAAATTTCCATGGTCACAATGAGGAAGCAAATCTACTAATCCAATGCTCCAAGTTAGCTTAGCTTCAATTACATGTGTTTTGGAGGTACCAGGAAAACAAGCCACTAACAGACTTGAGAGCTTTCTTGCGTATAAGAAACTCTTAGAAAAATATGATTTACTGTCGGAAAATATGCGCTCCGGTATGTGGACCACCAGAAATGATCACAGAAAAATCCATTTCTTCTGTCAGTTTCCCAATGGAAATACAATTCCTCGATCAATCTCTGCCAGGTCACTCACAAGAAAAATCTAGCAAACGATTAAGGATTTAAGTTCAATTTCCCCTGTTTATTCGAAGAAATTAGGCGCCTGCTGCATATTATTGTTGAAGTGAAGCACGACGATTTTTGTCCACAAAATTTTTCAATCCAAACTAAATTGCCAATAAAAGAACAACAGGTGATATTTTGTAGGAATTGCTATGGAAATTCTTTGAAATTCCTATGGAATTGCTAATTTTGTAGGAATTTTGGAGGAAAACTCACATGAGGCTAGACCTCATGTTTTCTCAGCCTTATGACTCAAAGTTCCTTTGATTTTTGTATGGTGCTACCAAACAATACTTTTTTGCAAAATTTGATTAATTTATTTCCTGTAGAATTCATAAGATGGGATATAGCTAGTGGCAATGTGTTGCATGCTTGGGTGGTGTAAAAGAAACCAAGAAACCCATTGCTACCTAGCTATCACAATTCACAATCGATAAAATCACCATGGTCACAGTGAAGAAGGTAATTAGCCTGATGATGCTCCAAGCTTTCTTCAATTACATGATGGGTTTGTGAGGTTTTAGGAAGAAAGCAAGCAGGGTACCCTGTTTCAACTGCCAGCAGGACGCCAGTCTGTGGTTGCACACTATTTGGATGGGGGAGGATTGTTAAGGAATATAGAGTCCTTTACATACATAGGTTACAGCACTACATTTATAGATTATATTCATTTTTCTATACGCACTACTGTATTTCATATAAATTAATGCCTCCTTGAGACTATTGTTCAATTCAAGCTTTATTTATAACAAAGATTAGGGGCAATTCTCTTTGATTTCATGACGACTTTAATTCGATGTTCTCTGGACTATTGATAGAAGGATTTAAATTCCGCCAATCCAAAAAAGTCGGTGTTATTTTGTTTTCGTGTTAAGTTGTTTTTCAGCTGACTGGACAGCTTGAGTTTGTTGCCAATTTACCGTGGGATTTCATGGTTTGCTTAATTACCTCGAGTCTGAGTTCTCGCTAAGGATAGAAACATATAGTAAAGCGTTCTTCCAACATGTTAGAATGAAGCTGGACGATGTATCACCAAAAGATGTTCCAATCCAAACTAAAATGTGTTGAATAGTCTCACATTGGTTGTGGAAGGGCAAGGGATATAATATATAAGTGGAGGAGCATCTCACCTCTTTAGCTAGCTTTTAGGGTGGAAAAGGCTCTTTTCGATCCTACAAAATGAAGTTCGAATGAAAATGCAGAAGTGAACAAGTGATGAAAGGAATAGGCCACATGTTCTTTCCAAATGATGCTGAGATGTTTTTTATCAATGAAATTTTAACTGTCAGCATCAATTATATATTGATTCAAACAAAATCAGTTAGAGAAACCAGCAAACGTGTTCTCTCACAAATTCCATTCAAGTACAACTATGATACTATTGAGCATGGAAATTAAGCAAATACTAGTATAGTATTATAGAGGCCAGAAGTTATAATAAAAAAAGTAGTAGTATGTTTATGAAAGAAAAAAGATAAAACATGTGCCACTAACAACTAGTAGTAAGTTTTTGGCCATGGTGGTTGGAGTTGGCACATAAATAACCAAGGTGCATTAAGTTTCTCAGTTGCAAATCTTCTTTGAAGAAAACCAAATGGATGTCCTAAATTCCATGGAGAGATTTGTTAGCTCCGCATCTAGGGGTAGGAAGCATCAGGATATCGATGTGTTCTGCTCCAAATGGATATCGATGTTCATTGCTTATCTCTCAAGAACAGTCACATCTTCATGTTCATTCACAAAGCTAACTGCATGAGCCATACAAAGCATATCGAGAGGTTATCTAAAAATTTCGATATTCTGCTTGAGCTTGTGCTATATACATGATTATCTCAAAGTAAAGATAGTTCAGTGCCTAAGACAGTAAACATGTTCACAAAAACAAAAAATTGTTCACAAAAACAAAAAAAATAGGAAACAACATTTCGCTATCATGTACATGCTTGAGCTTGTATTGTACATGGTTATCTCAGAGTTAAGATAGGTCAGTATCTAAGGCAGTTAAACATCTTCACTTATGATAATGCTCCAAGGTAGCATGCTTCAGTTACATGGGTTTGGGAGGTACAGCAATCAGCAGGCCGTTTTACACTTGCTCACTATGTGCTTTGTCTTAGTGTGACAAATAATTTAGGGATTTTACTTTATGTCTTGAGATTGGCTCAAAGAGACTAAAGGCAATGTTATTTCCTTCAACTTCCTCATTTTTCGTTAGCATGCTTTTTAAATTATTAAATGGTATGTTTTTGGAAAAACAAAATCTATATAGACAAATAAATCAATTTTTCAAGTGTCTAGTAGTTAGTTAGTCATGTGCTCGTTTCACGTGTGTTAAAAATTACCAACCAAACTGAGGGAATGAATGAAGCCTAAGAGCATATATGTTGTATACCGAAAGGGGAAAAGACTAAAAAGCCCATAACTCATATATCCTTAACACATTCACTTAGATACAACGTGTATTCAATATTGTTTCATTTGGAAGGTATAAATGAATACTGAAATAAACCCAAAGTCTATGCTTCAAGGTGTTGTCGAAGCGTCAATCACAAAAAGAAAACTGAAATAAACCCAAAGTCTATGCTTCAAGGTGTTGTCGAAGCGTCAATCACAAAAAGAAAGAAAGAAAAACATCTCATTCACAATGAAGTCGACCTTGAAGCCTTCCCAAACTATTCTTCAGCCATCGGTACCAGAAGCCTTCACAAATTGTTATTTGGCCTTTCACTAATTTTTGGAGATGTTGACGATGATAAGGCCCTTCACAAAATGTTCTTCAGATCCTCACAGAATTGGAGATGATGATTCAGCTTCGATGGGAGCTGATGATGACAAAGGTTATGATGATAATGATGATGATGATGTAAAGGACTCATATGCTTCAACAAAGTGAAGATATGCAGTAGTCTTGGATGAGCTTGATACATAACAAAATACTTGAATTTGCAGCATGATGAACTACCAAAAGACAGTAGCAGAATGTTAGGATGTATATTAGCAACAACCATTGTCTCTAACCAACAAGCAAAAGCAAAATATGGTAATGAAAAAGTAGCATATGGCAACAAAAGGAATGACTCTAGAAGTACTTGGTAGTGGAAAGCGAAGATGACCGAACATATAGAGGCCTTGAGGACTACTATGGCGATGGCCATGACAAATCACTGGATCGGATCATTATAAGTTCCTAGTGGTGAGGTCCCTTAATTCAATCCTAGGAGTAGCACCTAGGGGTGAGTAACCACAGGAGTAGAGGTAGTGACCAGCAAGCTAAAACATGTCTTCTCAGTGATCGGATCTGCAAGAGCCTCTGCTACAGTAGGACAGGTAGGACCGCCAAGCAACTGAACTCGAATAGACTAAAATTTGGATGGAAGTTGCATCACAATTTGGTACACTAAATTTTCTGATCATGCTTCTCTCTGATCACCTTGCATCGTGCACATCCTGGAGCACCTTTTGGTATCTGCGCCTTAAGCTGTCCAAACAACCGAGTAAAAACAGTATAAAATTTCTCAATGGGGCAGATTTTTCCCTTTCCTCTCCGCATACTTAGGGCTGGTTTGGTTTGTAGCCTAATTTTTGTTCATGCTAAATTTTGGTAAGTTTTAGCATGGCTAATCTTGGCAAGACAAAGTTATGTTTGGATTGAAGCCAAAATAGCCTAAGTTAACTATTCAAATGGCCTATTTTGTCTAGGTTTGCCAAAATTTGGCACTAGACACTAGACACTATTGAAATTGCCAAATATCAGTAAGGCCACAAACCAAACCAGCCCTTATATGTTGAGCTGCGTGAGATGCCAACGCTTTCAATGACCTAAGCGGACTAGTTCCTCTCCCCTCTTCCTGTGCCCACAACTGAATCCTAAAATATAACAACTTCTCTATATATATTTTCTTCTTAATCAAACACAACTCTCTCCCATTTAATTTATGATCTATCTACCTTTTCTTTTTACCAATCACAAACCCTCCACCATTTAATTTCGCATATTTCCTTAATACATGTGTTTAAACCTAAAACTTATATTTTGAGTCAGAAGTAGTAGTCTCTAAATTCCTATGCCCTTCATGCTCTTATCAGCAGCAAATGCACATTACTCTCAGATATTAATCTTACTGAGATGGGGTATATATAGAGAGAGCTAGTGCCTACTGTCAATGTGTGCCAGGGTGACATAAAATGAAACCAAGATCCACATTGGTACGTATCACAGTTCACAATTGATAAAATCACCGTGGACACAGTGAGGAAGGAAACCTGTGAGATGATGCTCCAATCTTGCTTCAATTTTTCATGCGTTTGGGAGGTAGCAGGAAGCTCTTGCCCCCTACGTGCAGTTGACTAACTAGAAGGTACTTCCTCCATCCCACAAAATATCCATTCCTAGAGTTCGAGGAAGAAATTAGTGAAGAGTAAAAATAACCAAAATACCCTTTATTATTGGAGGGTAGGTAAAATACCGTTCATTATTGGAGGGTAGGTAAAAGCTTAATAACTACCTATCATCATTACTCCTTTTTTCAATAATGAAAGGTATTATGTGGATAAAACTTCTCGTTTTGTGTGCTGAAAGTATGTAGGACGGTAGAAGTTAATTTTTTGTGGGACAAAATTTAAACTTTAGAAGTGGAGCTTTTTTGGGACGGAGGGAGTAACCAGTAATGGGGGAAGATTAATATTGGAACCAATTCTCTTCCATGCGGCGAGGACTGTACTCTAATTTTCGCAAGACTTGTTTGGGGAATTTTGACGTCTTTTATGAGTGTGAGAACAATTCTTCTTAACCTCGCATCATTCAAGATAACCTATCAGAATTTTGCATAATGCCATCAACAAAGCTGGAGCTAGCTTGTACACGGTTATCTTGAAGATTGCTCAGTGTCCAGTAATGGTTGATTTTGCAGTAGTACATTTTCCGTTTCATTACAAAATAAGTCCGCGTATAAAATTTTGATCAAGAATCACGAATTGAATTTGTGCTTTATCAATGTGTTAATCTCTGCGATATATTAATATCAATTTATGACCTTTAAAACTTCTACCATAGCACAAATGTATATAAAGCAAACTTTCTGTGGGGCTTTATGTCAAAATTAACTAGGCCGGATTGCTGAATGCATTCGCAGGGCTATATAAATCAATAATATATGCATTCCAATGAACCAGGTGCTTGCATATTTACTAGAGCGTTAAAAGTTACTTTAGAACTAGAAGCTCTCCTGAAACCGAATTAAGCTAGTACTAATAGTATACTAAGTATAAGAAAAAGCATTGATGCAAGCAGGACCATACTTTTTAGTGTACAAGATACGACCATTTGACCAACTATATATGATCTCCATGTCCTTGATGCCTTTTACCAACCGTACATGCACATTACAATCTGACCACATTTTTAATTCATGTTATAAGAATAATTCGACCACATTTGTGGCTTTCAGTCCCAACTTGATCACCATTACACTGTCAATTCAAAAACAAAGTTTTGCCCTCTAAAAAATGTGCAATAAAACCGTCTCCGCATCAAACACTGATATAAACAAAATCAGCCAGAGAAACTAGCAAACTTGATGTCTCCACTACTTAAAAATGATTTTTCTGTACATGGACCTCTTTAGATTGCAGACGGACCACGAAAATTGATTTTTGGGCCTCTTAAGGATCTGCGCCTAAATTCTAAGTTCCCTTATCTTTTTTCTCCTCAACACTTCAAAATTTTTCATCCTTATCCTCTCGCACTCATAGTTATTAGGACCAGACCAGACTAGCGGTTCGACCGGAAAAACTGGAACCAGGACCCCCATGGTCCGGTCCCCTTAAAAGATCAAGCATGCAATTGGGCGGTTTTTATATAAATCGGGGATTAAATTGGGCTGGTCGAACCTGGAAAGATCGGTTAATGGGCTGAGATGAGGGCCCAGCCAGTTGCCACCAATGCATGCGCACGCAAAATCCCAAGAAAATTGGTGGAGATGGGGACAAGGTTAAACCTATCCATTTAGCCAATTTGATCGGTGCTCACCGAAATGTCGAATTTCCGAAATTTTTAACAAAATTTAGTTGAATTTGAACAAATATTACCAAAATTCACGGAAAAATTAAAAATTTCAACCAAAATAATATTGTATCGGAGGGTCCAAAATGAACATAATTTTGGAAATTTTCCAACCCTGGCTAGGGATTCGACCTCAGGACATGAGATTGAGAGCACCACACGCTAGCCATGCCACCATCCTACCACTTGTGCCATTTGATAAACATTTATTCTATATTACTAATCAAACCGTGGTTGGACCGGTCAAACCAGTGGTCCGACCACTAAACCAGTGAACCGAGAGCTCAAACGGTTCATTTACCGGTCCGGTCTTAATAACTATGGTCCCAATGCCTCCCACCGCTCACCGCCCCAGCCGCCTCCGCCCCACTGCTCACCGCTCGCTACCCCCAGTAGCCAATTTGGATGAGAATCAGAGGGAGAAGAGAGAGGGTGAGGGAGAGAATATGACAAGTGGGTCCCACCTTTTTTAAGAAAAAAATGCCAACTAAACTACCACGTATAACCAAAACCACTCCGGATTGAATTAGGGGAGTAGTTCGTCCGGTATATATTAATAGTTGAGGGTGAAAGATATCTGGTTCTCGAGTCTAAGGGGGTAATTCGTACTCACCCAATAGTTCAGGGGGTAATTTTAGACTTTTCCCTATTTGTAATGGTAGGATCGAATTAACCTATCAGTTATGGGCTTATGGCTACTGTATCTACGGCAGAGGATCCAAATTCTGGTTCCTGGGTTCTTAGTAGAATAACTTCGTAGCCATTTCTTCAATGAGGCTCCTTTCTGTTGCATTTTGGTTTAGCTAGACTATTGCACGTTGAGTAGCATCACCATCTACCACATGCTCCTACTCCTTCATGTCAATATATTTAAAGTTTGAGACAACAAAATCATATTAAATCACTCACTAATTTTATGTCCTAAAAGCTATGTAAAAGTGACCATAGGGAGCATCTGTTAGGCGGAGCTGTGTGGCACATTGATTCTAGGCTTCTAGCATATCTATTGTCGTCAGATTATGCTAAGTGCCCCAACCACTGATTAGGAGGAAAAAATTATGCGGAAGTTTTAAAATTTTGATTGGGATAACAACCGTCACAAAAGATAAACAAGTCTCTTGAATTGATAATGGGGAATATCCACTGAAAAAACATCAAATATGTGAATACCAGTGAAAACCGGATTTAAAAGTTCTCTAAATTCATGAAAAAAATTACTAGAAATAGTTGTAGGCATAAAATACATTCACACCAAATCAAAGTTCAAACCCAACTTTGTTTAGGAGTAACAAAAGAGACAAAATTTAGATGAATGACAATGTAGAAAAGATTAAAAAATGAATTTGCTTGAGAAAAGAAATAAATGAATTGCCAATGTATAAAAGAGAAAAACAAACTGGCAATTTGGTGAAGAGAGACAATTGGCAATATACAAAACTCATAGCTAAAGAGAGGAAAGAAAAAAAATTCCTTTTTTTTTTTTTTGCCAATGTACTTGAACTCACCCTCCGTCCAGCAAAGAATGTAATTCTAAAATTTGTCCAACAAAGAGTGCAGAATCTCATATGAGAAAATTTGTCAGTTTTGCCAACGTACAAAACTCACGAAAAAACAATTACAAAACTCAGCAAAAAAAGTTATCAATTTTGCCCGTGCACAAAACTCAATCAGTAAATTATTTATCAGTTTTGCTAATAAACTCGCCCTATGTCCAACAAAGAATGCAATTCTAAAATTTAAAATTTGTCCTACAAAGCAGTGGCGAAGCCACCGCCCAGATACCACAGGAAAAGAATTAATAATTACTTAAATTTTTTGAATAAGACAAACGGTTAAATATTTTTAAAAAAAGTCAACGGCGTTAAACATTTTGGGATGGAGGGAGTACATCAGCTTCATCTCTATTTAGTTTTGTCACAGATTTGTTCGTCTCACCCGATTTTGCCTTTGCTGGAATTAGAAAGTATATTGTGCGTGCACGATGTACTATTCTTCACCCTGAATTGATGACAAGAATCCTTTTGTCGCCATCGAATTTCAGAGAGAAAATTGAGTGGATTAGGCGCAAATTCATAACTTTTCTTTTGTCTATGTCTAAGCTATGACACATGTGTCACCTGTGCAATTAGTATTAAATACAAAGTTCGAACACACCACATTGTATATATTGCAGATTTTATGTGGAACTTTAAATCAAAATTAACTAGGCTTGCTAAATAATGCATTCACATGTCTACAGATCAAGAATACATTGCGAAAATTTCACCTGGAAATTACCGGGTGCTTGTTGCTTGGTTAACTGGGCATTGAAAAGTTGCTCCGGAATAAAACATCTCTCCAAGAATCAAATTTGAGATGGCACTATAATAATATGCATAGCAGTAGAAGAAACAGCATTGAAGCAAGCTTAACATACTTTAGGAGTGCAAAACTATGTCTCTATCTATTATATACTAAAAGTCCATTAAACATCCTATAAACGCTCTCAAGCCACCACATAGGATTCCTAAAAACGCTCATATGCCGCCACGTGGCGTTCTAATATATTAGAAACATCTAGCCCTTAATTTTCATTTAAACCGGTGGGTCCATTATTTTAGACCATTAGATTAGATCACACTATAATAAATAGATGGACCCACTATTTTTAACTATTAGATTTATCTTTAAAAAAATTAAAAAACATGTAATCCATCTCGCTCTTCTTCCCCGTTAGCCCATATATATGGTACGTATATCCTCCACTTCTCATGCCGATGGCCCAAGAGAAAAAGGCAGAGAAAGAAAAAACATGTATGTACGTAAATTTGTACACAATATTCACGGAAAAAAAAAGAAGAAAAAGTATGTACGTACATACCCCAGAAGGAAAAATGCAAAAAAACAAGTACACTATAGATGGAAAGAAAAAGGGCATGTACATACATAGGCACCTATCATCGAGAAAAACAAACGATCTAACATGCGCTCACAACGTGCGCACACTCACCCCTATGAACGCACACACGCACACCCTACCCCTATGAGCACCTCCGGAAGACTGGGCCGGCATATCTTGAGATTGACGAAGTCACCACAGGCGCCTCGCTATCGACGGGTGCATCCTCCATAGGTCTCTCACCATCTACACAAGTATTACAACCATGGGGCAATGTGACTAGGAGCTGCAAGAAAACTGTTGTCACTAAACAATTGTCATATACTACACACACAAATTATAAGAAATTTACTCAGACTTTAGAACCCAAATATGTTCTTGCCCGAACAAGTGCAAGGGAGAGAAAGAGAAGTTGGGAGAGAGTTAGTAGACCAGTCTTGACGAGTTAAGAATAATGTATCAACAATAGGTTGATATAAAAAGTGTGTAATGCTATGTTTCTATTTATCATATCACAAATTTTATACGTAAATAATATTTGTATAAAATAAAATAAAAAATATAAAAATATCAATAGGGAGAAAATTTTGCTTCTTACTTTACACTTAATTAAATTGAACATGACTATTGCAATAACCATTGCATCATAATTGCCTTAGATAATTGGAACAACTCTAATAGGTTAGAAAATTTTAACTAAGCAATACCAAGAAGAAAATTTATGAAATAAATCATGGCATGCAAATGTTATCCAGTTAATATTTCGCTTCTATAAGTGTCTCAAATACAACTTACGATACATGCCCACGCATTCGCGTGGGCTACCTTTCTAGTTATCCACTAAATTTCCTATATCCTTCATGCCTTTTAGCAACAGTAAATGCTGAGATGGGTATATAGCTAGTGGCAATGTGTGCTGGGGTGGTGTAAAAGAAACCAAGAAGCCTGTCTATCACAATTCACAATTATAAAATCACCATGCTCACGATGAGGAAGGAAATCAATTGAGACAATGCTTCGAGGTCGATTTCTTCAATTACATGGGTTTGGGAGGTACCGGGAAGACAAGCATGTTTTTTGTTTGAGTAAATTTCAGAGAACTGCAACTTTGATGACAAAACTGATCAGTTTGCTGTAACATTAGTGACATGTTTCAGTTTGCAGCAACGATAGCGTGGGAAATTATCAGAAAACTGTAACGTTTACATTATATGCTGCTACATGTGTCACCTATATGTACTGTAGGTCTGCAGCAGCATCTAACGTTTGTGATAATTTCCCACGTTATCGTTGCAGCAAACTAAAACATGTCGCTAATGTTGCAGCAAACTGATAGTTTTATCACTAAAGTTGTAGCTTTCTAAAATTTACTCTTTTTATTTTTAATATCCAGTTAGATACTAGCACTTTGCTCGTAATCATATAGTTCCAGGTAGAAGATACATAAGCCATGATTTTTAGAACAAACAATGAGTACATCCAGCTCTGTGACATCTACCTCTCTGAAAACTAGCTTCTAAATGTTGCCATTAGCCTCTTTCGGTGGCCGTAGCTTAACCGCTGACAATAGTGAGGAACTGGAAGGGATGAAACCGTCTCGTAAACGGATGGAAACCACCTCTACCTGAAACGATTCCATATTTTTCTCGGAATCGGCGGAAACCCTGGATACGAAAACTAAATCGAAAATTATCGAATACGAACACAAAGCAAATATGAATCAGAGAAAATACGTAACTGATATTTATCGAAATATAAAAACCTCTCAACCTGAACTTCTCAAATCAACAAAGAGATGTAGCTCATAATTTTTTTTATAAAAAATAAATTGGCATTTCTAATTTTTATCAATTAATAATAATACAACTATTTGTACACCTCACTTCCTAGAAGAACAGGAACTATACGTTATGGCATAGAGTAATGAAAAATAGTTATTATGCAAAAGAAAAACAAATCTATAGCACTGGACTAGAAAAAAATCTACATTTAACTAACCATCTCAATCCTCAGTACAAATCTAAACATTTAGAGTAGAAAAGGCTAAAGCTAATCAGATGTATATGAAAGTAATTTGTTGCTGATTCTGAGAAAAAAAAAATCTGAATTCGTTTCCGGAAAGTTTATGAAGGATTCCAATTTCTGACGGATAGTAGCCCTGCCATACTCATTTCGTTTCCTAGAAAAAAAGCTCCGAATTTGTTTCTGTTTCCAAAACTTCCTAAAAAAAAATTCCGACCGACACTTTCTGTTTTCAAAAACAGGTCTGGAAACTAGAAACTTTCTGAACTGTTTTCACTAGGGATGTTGCGAGGGAAGGTTGTAATGAGAGCTGTGAAAAGTAGGATTGCATTTTCACTCTGAGGTTAAAAAATGAGAGAGAATAATTTAGGGACAACTCACTGTAGGCATGCTTTTTTTTAACTACTCACACCATATTGACAGAGAAAAAAATTATAATATTACAATCCTGGGAGATCATAACCAGGAAAAGAAGAAAAATAGCCACCACCCACACACCAATAGCTCCAACACACAGCCCCGAGAGAAGGCTAGCACCGGACCGGTCGTCACTAAGCGTGACCGGCCGCCGCTAGGCCAACAAAGGAGTACAAGTGAGATCGCCCAAAACCCAACCCTAACAACTGACACCAAACTCCACTCTAACCACATCTTCGGGATTAAGGGAGAGAGGGTGAGATAGAAGATGGAAAAGCTCTTCCCCCTAGGCCCTCCAATGTAGGCGCGCATTATGACGATTCGCATAACCATATTAACATTTATGGCAAGAAAAGAAAAGCTTAATTTATATAGAATATTGCCAGTAATTTTCCCGTATATCACTTTGTAACCATCAATTTCTGGTCAGTTCCTATGAAATGCGGAAGCTTGGGACTAAATTAAGATCAACAATTCCAAAGCGTTTGCGGTCAATGAACTATATGGTCACTCTGTGACACAAGATTTCGGCATCTGCTGTTTGATGAGACATATGTAGCACAAGAACCGATCTTCACCTCACTGCATGTGCAATCGTTGCTAGACAAATGCAGATCAAGAATGGTGCCATGGCAAGGGAGGCTAATGTCGGCAGCCGCAAGAACCTGTCTAGCGAAATCCGTCCTCACGGCGCAACTCATCTATCACCTAACGGTACTTAAACTACCCGATGAAACCCTAGAGTCCATCGACAAAATAAGGAGAAAATTCCTTTGGACGGGTTAAAATTGGGGTAATTTATCTTCAATTAAGCAAATAATGCCATCACCAATTGATTTGTCTATGCCACTTGTTCACCAATTTGATCGAACTTGCTCATTATGCTTTATAATTTTCAAATAAGTTATACAATAGTGGCCTTCAGACCCAACTTAACCATTAGTTCAAGAAAAAAATGTTTTGCACTTTAAGATACACCGCAGTCAAACCTTCTCAGCGTCATTCTTTCGTGGAAACAAAATCAGTCAGAAAAAGCTAGCATATTTTATCTATCATAAATTCTGTTCAAATTCAACTCAGTGGCTATTGAACATGGAAAATTGGAGAAAATAATAAAGTATTGCAGAGGGCAGGAGTTATATTTCCTTTATTAAAAATAGTAAAGCATTTTTGATCTCCTTGGTTGTTTGTGCTGCCATATAAGTAACCAAGGAATGGTTTCTATTTGTCACAACAGACTACAATTTGCAAACTTTCCAACAAAATGAAATGGATGTCCTTAACTCAAAGGAGAGGAATGTTGTCTCCACAGGTAGGACTAGGAAGCATCAGAATATCACAATGTCAGAGATTGAAGTGTAATTTTCAGGGGGCTACAATTATAACAATTTTCTGAATTAGAGAGTCTCCTACTATTATCTCAGCAACTAAAGTGATAGAACTAGGCTTCATTGTAGCCCAGAATGGCCTCCATTGAGCTCTGTTCCTGCGACTGAGATGTCACCAATGGTCTGCTCTTTCAGTCGCTTCCGCTGTTCATCTCTTGAAGTCTTTGGAGTAGCCACAAGAGCCTACAAGTTCAAAGACACCAGATCGTTTGCTATGCAAACAGTGAGGGTCAAAGATTATATGTTATTTTCATCATAATTAATTAGATCCGTGTATATATATATCTGTATTGTGTATAGTAAAGTTATTTTGTAAAAAATAATGAAAAAAAAATCCCGACCTTTATTTCAAAGAAGCTACAGCCACTTCACTCAATAAAGAGCACATATCACCCAGGAAATGACAAAAGAATAACTAATAACCTGAACACAAGATAGAGACAAGCATTTATAGTAAATGTCTTCTCTAAGTTCATTTCTTCAGATAACAACAATTTGGCATGTTTTATGCGTCCGAGCTAGAGCACTTCAGATAAAGCAAACTTTCTGTGCGACTTTAAGTCAAAATTAACTAGGCTGTATTGCTGAATGCATTCACAGGCTATAAATCAAGAATGCATTGCAAGGTTTTCATTTGGAAATTACCAGGTGCTTGCATATATAGTTACTGGAAAATAATTACCTAGAACTATAAGCTCCTATAACCAAATTTAAGCTAGTCCTGATAGTATACTAAAGTATAAGAAGCAGCACTGAAACAAAGCAGGGCCATACTTTTGGTATACAAGATATGCCATTTTTTACCCACTAAACTTCCTATGTCCTTGATGCATTTTACCAACAGTACATACAATGTTACTGTCAGGTATTTACTGAGATGGGGCATATAGCTAGTGCCGAAGTGTTGCTGGGGTGATATAAAAGAAACAAAGAAGCACATTGCTACTCATCACAATTTACAGACTAGCAAATCGTCATGGTCACATTGAGCAAGGAATTATTGAGACAATGCTCTAAGCTACACTGCTTCTACTATATGGGTTTGAGAGGTACCAGGAAGTGAGGAAGACAAGCAACCAGACATAAAAGCAGGCGGGCCATTTTACACTAGCATTTCTTAGTTTTTTCCCTTAGAAATTGACCCAAAAAAGATTCTACCTTGCTTCAACCTTGGTTGGATGAGGATTGAGGAAGGCCTTAAGAGTCAACTTTGTCTGTTCTTGCATCGACTTGATTTTCTCCAACAATTCCATAAAATTATTTTTAACTTCCACCAATCCAAATAAGTGATTGTTATTTTTATTTTTGCTTTGCCTAGATTTATTTTGATTTTCTACATCGTGACATGGTATGGAACGGCGTCCAAAAGTAAGATGAACTTTGCAGAATGGATTCTCAGGGTTCATAGTCAAATTGCCATAGGACGCCATGGTTTGTTTTGACTCCGGGTCTTAGCTCTCCTCTTTTTCATGAATTTTTGTACCAAGAAAATTCATGGAACAATATATCCTATTATGGTGTATAAATTCGTCTTAGAAAATACTCTTAACTCCATGACATGTGGGACAAGATACTATTAAATATTTCATGGTGACTTAAACATAAGTATTGGACTCATTTGATTCATCGGCATAAATATAGAATTATGGTTTAAATGGGATGTAAATATGCTGAGTGGTTTAGGAAATTTTCAACCCAAACTTAACCATTACACCTTCAGTTCAATGAAGCAAGTTTACTCTTTAAAAACAGTGTAGTCAAACGGTCAAACCTTCTCAGCAGCATCCATTGATACAAACAAAATCAGTTAGAAAAAAACTAGCAAACTTATCTCTCATAAATTATGTTCAAATTCAACTCAGAGGCCATCGAACATGGAAAATTGAAGCAAATAATAAAGTTTTGCTGAGGGCAGGAGTTATACTTCCTTTTATTAAAAACTAGGAAGGTAGCCCGCGCATTCGCGCGGGCACGTAAAATAGGATACGCTTGACTAACTTGTAAGGTGGAATATCTACCGGATGATACCTGTCACGCTTGAAAAGTTTAATTTCTTCATAAATTTTCTCCATCTACATTGCTTAGATAATTTTTACAATATTTTTGTAAGATTTGAACTATATAATATTTAATTCATTACTACAAGCAATTGTCAATAATTCTTCATTTTCTGGAAAGAACGTGTCAATAAATACATAGGAGATATACATATTGTACACCTCGCTTCCCTATTATATATGTGATCTATAGCGTTTTCTAAAAAAAAATATCTAGCCAATATGAGTCCTAAATTTAAAGTTAATAGTAGCAATGCATAACTTTTTAACCACAACTACGTACTTCTACGCACTGCTACCTTAATGTGTCTTGTATATGCAATAATACATTGAGAAACTCGTAATGCCATGGTGTAGGATGGATGGAAGGCCATTAACATCTAAGCACTTAAAGATGGTTATGGCAATCGAACATTGTACAATGGTTGTCCAGTTTTTGAAAAGTAATAACTATTTGTTTTACAAATTTATTATATTTTGTCCAATTGATTTAATTCAATCCCTATTGACATTTTTCTACTTATGAATACAGACATTTTAGGTTAAAAATACAGACATTATGGATCATGTATTTTTGGTTTGATTATTTAAAGAGCAACAATTAAACTAAAAATTAGATTTACAGCTTAAGAATACGATCTTTGCAATATTATTAATAGTTTGTGTTTTAGTTTGATAGCTTAAAATTAGAATGGGGGGAGTAGTGGAGAGTGGAGAGTGTGAGCCAAGGGGGAAGGGGGCGTTCAGTGTTGTGTGAATGCATGTTCTGGGAAGGGCGATGCATTGGGGACTTTATTATTCTAAATAATTTAACTAAAACCAATGATCATATGTTTTGCTTTTTTCTTATAGTTTCTAAGATTTTTCTAATTTTGAAGACATGACACATAGCGGCTTAAGATTTTTTCTAAAGGAAGACCTAATGGTTGAAAATAATGAATCCACTGACTTAAGTGAAAACCCATTGTCAAATGTTTTTTCCCTTGGAATTTTTTTTGTTCTAATTTTTAGTACTTGACACGTGGCGAGTTAAGAGTGCTGCAAAGGATTTAGAGTGATTTGTGTAAATAGATATAATAGTTGCGGAAACTATCCAAACCAAAAAGTAAATTACAATAATAATAATCCTAAGTATACGAAAGATAAAGAATCTCTTTTTTCTAGTTCCTATGATGCACGGGATGCATGCTGTCATTTTATTTATGTTGTTTCATTAATGTTGTTATTATTTGGTTGGCATACAAAGGACAGGGGTCTATGTTCAAATGATATATTTTAATTTTTTATAAAGTAAAAAATATGATTAATATGGATCTTAAATTATTTATTTGATTATAAATAAAGCAATAGTTCAAACAAACTAAAGGATTAATAATTATGATTTTTTAGCTTTCTCGTTATTGATTGTTTTTATGTTTACAAGTTGTTAGTTAGAGAAAGGAAGAGGAAGAAGTTGAATCGGAGAGAGTACATGCACATATAATAGCAGTGGAGAGGATCCATATGGTTGGGTTGGGTGAAGGGAGTTTGTTTTTTAACATAGATAAATGGTTTTGAGTTCTTAAGATGGTATAAAATAATAGGTCCATCGCATTAAGTAAATTTGGTGAAACAATATTACCATTATCTTTTGTTTGTGCTTTATAAGTTTAATATGTCTCAGTTAAGAGCTTTATTGATTTATTAAGATCTATCGGCTTCTACTTAAAAAAAGATCTATCCGCTTCTACTTGTTTTTTTTTCAATATATTCGTAGTATTTGTTAAAAAATATGAGCATATAAAAGTATAGAAATGGGTTTATTTTGCATAGCATGCTTGGTGACCTTCAAGGAATAAAAAGAGAGAAGGTACGTGATGAAAGTATTTTTCCAATGAAAAATTGTTTCTTTTAATTTTGTGTAGACACAATCGTTTATGGTGTTAATCAGTACTGCTTAATTTTTTATGGTATAGATACAATGTTCTCTTTTGAAATGAGCGAGGCTGATCACTAAAAAGTTATAGCTAAACAGATATATGACCGCGACAGACATCTTTGCTAATCCAAAGAATATATTTATTTTTTCCAAAATTATTTAAAGTAATTAATTCGTTAGAGTGCACTTATAGTCACTTTGGTAGGGTGTATGGCAAAGATCATCTACTATAAGAAAATATATGATAAAAGTTGAATGAATAGGATTGTTGATTTGTTACCATATCTATTTGGCAAAGAAAAGATATATATGACCATAATTCCCGTGATGGATTAAGGGGTTGTATTATGGCAAGATCATAGTTTGGAAATTCCAATCAAATTATTCTAAAAAGTTATAAAAAAATGAGAATCTTAATCTCACATTGACTAAAATTAAATCAAATCTAATTGAAAAACCACAATGTTGTTCCACTCTCCCAGCATGTGGATTTGAATTAGTGTTATTTGTCAAGCTATATTTGAGACCATGTTGATCCTTTCTATCATGTGAAACTATTTAAAAAAAGATTATAATGACATTAATTATTATATATTGGCTAAGTTATTTAAACATAATTATGACGTGAAATATTATATGTCGGCCCCATGTATTTAGCACTATAATATAACTATTATATGTGATCAATATTTTATTTAATTAAAGGAATACAATAGATTATAAGTTAGATATATATTTCAAAAATAATTTTAAAAATGGATATTTAAAGACGATTGATTTGATATATTATATTAATCTAGTTTAACCGTATATATTTGTGAAGTAATAAATTTTATTTTATAGTATAAAAAATATTTTTATAGAGACCATATATTATTTAATGGCTGTATCCATGCAGGGTGTATTTTTTTTTTGGGGCTCTATAGCTGTACGTACGAATTTTGATTTATTTTTCTTTAAGCGAACAGGGTTTATATCCGATCGAAATATGTCAATTTTTCTCTAAAAAAAATATCTGGTATATACTTGACAATGAGGTGAAGCAGAACCTTTTAAATAGATCTAATCTAATGTTTAAAATAACGGAGCTACCAAATTAAGTTAAAATCGACGGTTAGATTAGAAAGTGCCATGTATAGAAAATCTTATTTTTAGAGACCGTCTATTATAGGTTCTATCAACATACGGTGTAGTATTTTTGTTTTCGCTCTACAGCTGTACGTACATATGTTGATTTGTTTTCCTTAAGCGAACAGGGTTTATATCCGATCGAAATACATGCCAATTTTTCTCGTAAAAATATCGTGTATATATATGATAATAATCTGAAGCGGGGACCTTTTAAATAGATCTAATCTAATGGTTTAAAATAACGGACCCATCAATTTAAGTGAAAACCGACGGTTAGATTGAAAGTGACATGTGTCGGTTTAGGAGCGTTTGTAGGAGCGCCACGTGGCAGTTTAGAAGCGTTTGTAGGAAGTTTAATGGACTTTTAGTATATAATAGATACTAAAGCATGAACCACCAACATCTAGTACCATATTGCAACTTTTTTCTGTCCTTGATGGTTAGTGTTGGCATATAAGTAACCAAGGTACGCTAAGTCTCTGTTTGTCACAACAGGCTAACTTTCGAACAAAATGAAATGGATGTCCTTAATTCAAAGGAGAGGTATGTTAGCTTCACATGTAGGATTAGGAAGCATCAGGATATCACTACAGTAAAGATTGAAGTGTAATTTTTCAGGTGGCTACCATTATAGTGATTATTTGAAGTAGAGATTATCCAACTATAGTCCCATATACTAGAATGATATAGAACTGAGGGCTTCATTATATCCCAGTATAGCTTCCATTCAGAACTCTTCTTGCGACTGGGATGTCATCAATGGTCTGCTATTTCAGTCGCAAACTCTGTGTGCGCTATACAAACAGTGAGGCTCAAAGATTATATGTTAATTTCACCATAATTAATTATATATGTGCATATAAAAGTATTAAGTATAGTAAAGTTATTTTGTAAAAAATAATGAAAAAAAAATCCCGACCTTTATTTCAAAGAAGCTACAGCCACTTCACTCAATAAAGAGCACATATCACCCAGGAAATGACAAAAGAATAACTAATAACCTGAACACAAGATAGAGACAAGCATTTATAGTAAATGTCTTCTCTAAGTTCATTTCTTCAGATAACAACAATTTGGCATGTTTTATGCGTCCGAGCTAGAACACTTCAGATAAAGCAAACTTTCTGTGCGACTTTAAGTCAAAATTAACTAGGCTGTATTTCTGAATGCATTCACAGGCTATAAATCAAGAATGCATTGCAAGGTTTTCATCTGGAAATTACCAGGTGCTTGCATATATAGTTACTGGAAAATAATTACCTAGACTAGAAGCTCCTAGAACCAAATTTAAGCTACACCTGATAGTATACTAAAGTATAAGAAGCAGCACTGAAACAAAGCAGGGCCATAATTTTAGTATACAAGATATGCCATTTTTTACCCACTAAACTTCCTATGTCCTTGATGCATTTTACCAACAGTACATACAATATTACTGTCAGGTATTTATTGAGATGGGGCATATAGCTAGTGCCAAAGTGTTGCTGGGGTGATATAAAAGAAACAAATAAGCACATTGCTACTCATCACAATTTACAGACGAGCAAATCGTCATGGTCACATTGAGCAAGGAATTATTGAGACAATGCTCTAAGCTACACTGCTTCTATTATATGGGTTTGGGAGGTAGCAGGAAGTGAGGAAGACAAGCAACCAGACCTGAGGCGAGCCATTTTACACTAGCGTTTCTTAGTTTTTTCCCTTAGAAATTGACCCAAAAAAGATTCTATCGTTGCTTCAACCTTGGTTGGATGAGGAAGACCTTAAGAGTCAATTTTGTCTGTTCTTTCATTGACTTGATTTTCCCCAACAATTCCATAAATTAGTTTTAACTTCCACCTATCCAAATAAGTGATTGTTATTTTTGCTTTGCCTAGATTTATTTTGATTTTCTACACCGTGAAATGGTATGGAGCGGCGTCCAAAAGGAAGATGAACTTTGCAGAATGAATTCTCAGAGTTCATAGTCAAATTGCCATAGGACTCCATGGTTTGTTTTGACTCCAGGTCTTAGCTCTCCTCTGCTTGATGAATTTGTGTACCAAGAAAATTCATGGAACAATATATCCTATTATGGTGTATAAATTCGTCTTAGAAAATACTCTATGACATGTGGGACAAGATACTATTAAATATTTCATGGTGACTAAACATAAGTATTGGACTCATTTGATTCATCTGCATAGATATAGAATTATGGTTTAAATGGGATGTAAATATGCTGAGTGGTTTAGGAAATTTTCAAACCCAACTTAACCATTACTCCTTCAGTTCAATGAAACAAGTTTACTCTTTAAAAACAGTGTAGTCAAACAGTCAAACCTTCTCAGCAGCAGCCATTGATACAAACAAAATCAGTTGGAAAAAACTACTCCCTCCGTCCCCTAATATAAGGGATTTTGACATTTTGCTTGCACTGTTTGACCACTCATTTTATTCAAAAAATCTGTGCAAATATAAAAGATGAAAAATTATGCTTAAAGTACTTTGGATAATAAAGTAAGTCAAAAATAAAATAAATAATAATTCCAAAATTTTTTGAATAAGACGAATGGTCAAACAATGCAAGCAAAATGTCAAAATCCCTTATATTAGGGGACGGAGGGAGTAGCAAACTTATCTCTCATAAATTATGTTCAAATTCAACTCAGAGGCCATTGAACATGGAAAAATGAAGCAAATAATAAAGTTTTGCTGAGGGCGGGAGTTATACTTCCTTTTATTAAAAATACTAAAGCATGAACCACCAACATCTAGTACCATATTGCAACTTTTTTTTGTCCTTGGTGGTTAGTGTTGGCATATAAGTAACCATGGTACGCTAAGTCTCTGTTTGTCACAACAGGCTAACTTCGAACAAAATGAAATGGATGTCCTTAATTCAAAGGAGAGGTATGTTAGTTTCACATGTAGGATTAGGAAGCATCAGGATATCACAACGGTAAAGATTGAAGTGTAATTTTCAGGGGGCTACTATTATAGTGATTATTTGAAGTGGAGATTATCCAACTACGGTCCCATATACTAGAATGATATAGAACTGAGGGCTTCATTATATCCCAGTATAGCTTCCATTCAGATCTCTTCTTGCGACTGAGATGTCATCAATGGTCTGCTATTTCAGTCGCAAACCTTGCGTTTGCTACACAAACAATGAGGCTCAAGGATTATGAGATTTACTTCGGTCAAAAAAAAAACATCTCGAGATACGGTACGGTACCGTGAGGTACCAAATCGTTTCCGATCGTTAGATCTAACAATGCCTATCCTGTCCAACTAGATCCAACGATCGGAAACAATTTAGTGTACCGGTACCTCGAGGTACTTTTTGCTGGACCGGAACAAACCTCCAAGGACTATATGTTATTTCCACCATAATTAATTATATATGTGCATATAAAAGTATTAAGTATAGTAAAGTTATTGGCTTCTCTAAGTCAATTTCTTCCCATAACAAGAGTTTGGCAAGTTTCAAGATAACCTGACAACATTTTGCTGCAAGGCATCCACAAACTCAGAGCTTTTCCATGGTTATCTTGAAGATTGCTTGGTGTCCAGTAATGTTTGATTTTGCAGTAGTACACTTTGCCTGAAACAGAAAAAGCAGTAGTATACTGGTTAATCATAACAAAAGAAATCCCCGTATAAAATTCTGATCAAGAATCACGAATGGAATCGTTAATCTGTGCAATTAATATCAACTATATACTTTTAAACTTCATGGCTTAAATATATACTGGAGTATAAAGCAAACATTATGTGGGACTTTATATCAAAGTTAACTAGCATTGCTGAATGCAGGGCTATAAATCAAGAAGGCATTGCAAAGTTTGCATCTGGAAACTGCCATGTGTCTGCATAACTCAGAAGTAGAAGCTCTCCTAGAGCTAAATTAAGCTAGTACAAATATTATACTCCCTCCATTTTTAAATGTTTGACACCGTTGATTTTTTAGCATATGTTTGACCGTTCGTTTTATTAAAAAAATTTGTGAAATATGCAAAACTATATGTATTAATGAAAGTATATTTAACAATAAATCAAATGATAGGAAAGAAATTAATAATTACTTTTTTTTTTAATAAATCAACAGCGTTAAATATTTAGAAAAGGAGGGAGTAGCAAGTACAAGAAGACTCTTAAAAAAAATACTAAGTACAAGGAACAACACTGAAGCAGGGCCGTACTTTTAGTACACAAGAAATGCCCTTTTTACCCACTAAACTTCCTATGTCCTTTCATTAAATTGCCATACGGTGAGAAAGGAATTATTGACACAATATTCCAAGCTACAATGCTTCTATTACATGGGTTTGGGACGTACCAGGAAGACTCTAATCTGGAGTCTTCCTTAGAAGCAAACATAAATAATTTTCTATCAATGCTTCAACCTTGTTTAGATGTGGAAAGATTAGAGTCAATCATGTTTCTCGCAAGGACTTCACGAACTATTTGAAGAAATTAGTTTTAACCTCCAGCTATCAATGTTGACAGAATTGTAGTTTGATATATGTAATCTCTCATGAATGGCATCCAGAGGAAGATGAACTTTGCAAAATGGATTCTTCGAGTTCATTGCCAAATTTGCCATAGGACATCATGGTTTGTTAAGTTTTGATTCCTAGTCCTATAGCTCTCCCCCAAAACAGACAATGGTAAGGTGGTCTCAAGGATGATGAATGAAATTTACTTGCAATGGTTTGTGCACCCAACATAATATTGTTGAAATGAAGCGTTGCGATTTATCACCAATACGTTTCGATACTCTACAAAATAAGACATTCCATTCTAGCATTTCTCACATTCATATTGATGCTAATGAATATAGACATATATATCTATCTAGATTCATTAGCATCAATATGAATGTGGGAAATACTAAAATGACTTACATTGTGAAACGAATGAAGTATTAATTAGTTTACAGCACTTGGGATTATATATCTGTTGTTTAGCCTGGTGATGCATGCTACCTGCAGTGTACAACCAGCTTCTTGGCGACCAGCTGAATACCAGCATTATTTTTGTAGTCGTACAGTTCCACAGAGAAGAACGCGTCGACCATGTCCCCTCGAAAAAACATAAACTCCAGCTCTGCGACATCTGCCTTGCTGAAATCCTTCTTCCGAATGTTGCCGCTAGCCTCTTTCAGGTATATCTCTGTCGCATAGGTCGCATCGTCGCCGCTGCCTATAATGGGGATGCTGCAAAAGGGAAGGTGGTTGTTGTTACTCCCTCGGTTTATATTATAATTCGTTTGGATTAGTTAAGTTTGACTAAATTTATAGTAAAATTTAATAATATATATCTAATATATGAAATTAGTACTATTAAATCTAGCATTGAATATAGTTTGATAATATGTTTGTTTTATGTTAAAAAAATACTACTATATTTTTCTATAAATTTGATTAAAACTAAAGAAGATTGACTAGGGAAAAAGTCAAATGACTTATAATACGAAATGGAGGGAGTATCGTTGTTGTTGTTGTTGTTGTTGTTGTTGTTAAAAATCACACAAGCATGAACACTTGGCACTTATTTTGACATTTTAAAAGAATCAGAGAGTAATGTAACTCACTTTAGGCGTACACAAGGACGATTCCCGTATTCCTTAATCACTTGCCGCCATTCAGAAGTGCTCCCAAACTCCCGGAATGTTGTCTTAGCTATTTCATCACAAAATTCTAGAACTTGTCTGAGATTCTCAGGGATGTCAACCACTATGCTCAACTTTGGTCGACCTTCACTGTTTTGATTCAGAGAAACTTCATAATGGACCCTCAAACCTATGCAATGAAGTTGTAGCGGATCATCGTTGTGCTTGATACATAAGCTCCATTCAAATTCGTATGGAAGAGGATTGGTGCGGAGGCCGGAATTTAGACTTCTTTTGCCCAAACAAGAGGAAAAAGAAATAGAAACTTGGATGAACTCGAGTGAAATATCATTTGGGTTGAGGAAACCGCCGCTTAGCAGTTCTGGAAAATTATCCTCCTGCAAAAGAATTTCATGGTTTAGCCAATAAATTATACTATCAAATAGGGGTATAATCAGGTCAGATATGATAGGATAGCACTCTTTTTTGACCTATCTTGTATTTTCTTCAGAGTCAAAACCAAGCATTGATTTACTTATCCCGGTTTTTTCCCTCGGAATTGGATCCAAGAACGGATTTTTATCTCTAGTACTAAGATATTAAGCCTAGGGACAATTAGAGAACCCGATTAGTTGGGCCTTTCAACTGTTAAATGGGGATGGATCTAGCGATTCATTTGCGAGTTCATAAATAAGGACTATTTATATCTTTTATCATGTTCATAAGTGGAGTCATAATAGATTTTGGTGTATGTTTAATAGTACGGCTACAACTCATCACATACCCTATCCTATTTTTCTCCTAGGTTCAAATTCTGATGGATAATGGCAAGTATTCATTTCACTCTCCAGTACCAGTCTCATAAGCCTCGGGTCGGTCAGGATAGCGGGTAATACACGTCCCGTTTACACACCTACTATCAGACAGTGAGACACATTAATGAATTCTACAAACAATATATCATAACCAAATGATGATTGATTGGCTCTCCTCCATCTCTCTACACAGTAGCATTTCTAGGCAATTCAAAGTTGCTACTACGAATTACAGAAATTTAAATATTCTTAATTTCGATAATAGATTTCTATGAATTACCCCACAATTCGAAGTTGGATTGTTGACATATCATGCTATGCAATCACTAGTTCTCACTCTGCTGCATCAGATGCCCAATGCGTGGAAAAAAAATGATAGAAACAAGTAGTTGTTTCAGACTTTCAGTCAAAGAAGCATTGCTTGAACAATGTTGTTTTCCAGATCATATGAAGTTAATAGGAACAGAAAAACAGGAGGTAGGTAATCCAAACACACCAGGAACAGCACTGTAGAACAACACTTGAGAACATCAAGATTCATCCTGACATCATACAGACTCCTGCAAATTATTGAGCAGATTATTGTCATAGATTAAACTTAACGAATAGCTTAAAAACAAGGGTCTAAACAATGTAGCAGGAGAAAGTTTATTAGGAATGCACATGTTTTGAAGAATGTAGAAAATAATTTGTTTCAATGATCCAATGGAAAATCTGATGAAATGAACATGGAATCGGAATTGGAATTGGGATTGGAATTTGGATTTGGAGTTTTTATATTGTGGGAAAGGAGTTGGGACTTGGGAGGTCGCTTAAAGGGTAAGGAGTTTGGGGAGGTGGTGGCGTCAAGTCAAGAAGGAATTGGAGAGGAGTATCTCCGTGACTGTTGGTGCCCAGGTTTCTCATACCTTACAATTTGGGGTTCCATCCTGTGGAGAACGGCAGAGGCGCATAGTGAAACGTGACGGTGCCGTGCTGTCGCTACAGTGAAAAAAAAACTGTAGCCAGTGAAAAATATATATTAATTATTTTATTGTTACTGTAGCGTTTAATCTCGTGCATCCAAAACTTGATCCAACAGGTATAAATGCCCCCCAACAGCATTGCACTGTAGCTCTCTGCCGTTCCAGTTGGAGCGGCGAAACGGCAGATGATGCGAAGCATACAATTTGGATATAGGCATAAAGATGTAATGCTGTGTTTGTTCCTACTTGTTGGGAATAAATCTCCCGCGCATGCAAAACGGATCGGTCCATAAACACGTGATTAATTAAGTATTACCTGATCTTTTTTTAAAAAATAGATTAATATGATTTTTAAAGAAACTTTTGTATAGAAAATTTTTGCAAAAAAACGCATCGTTTAACAGTTTAAAAAACGTGCGCGTGGGAAACGAGGGAGGTGAGTTGGGAAAAGAACTCAGCCTAAGTATTCTACTCCATCCGTCTCATAAAGATTTTATTTTTCAATTTTTTTTACTTTTCATCTTATTTAAGAATTTTGTTTGATTAGTATTGTTGTTGTTATTAGATAATAAAACATGAATAGTATTTTAGGAATAGTATTTTATGCGTAACTTGCCTTTTTAATTTTTTCATATTTTTTTAAATAAGATGGCCAATCAAACGTTACACACAGAATCTAAAAATGGAGTCTTTGTGGGACGGTGAGACTAGTATTTAGGTTTATTTTGATTAAGCAAATTGATTGAGCTATTTTTTATCATTTCCCGTAAGCGCGCTTTCTAAACTGTTAAAGGTGTATTTTGTGAAAACAAATATATGTATTAAAGTTATTTTTAAAAAATCAAACAAATCGATATTCCAACTTTAGAATAGTTAATACTTAACTAATCATTCGCAAATTAACCGAGTTGAACTGCCATTTCAAATGCAACTGCCATTTCAAAGGCACCAATAATCTTTCTATCCAAACATTACTTCGATATATGGTGCAATAACGGTGCTGGTTTCTAAAGATGAAGTCATGCATATGGTTTCATAGTCCCCAGAAGACCAACTACTAGTTTCAGTTTGCGATCCACTAAAAATATATGATACATATATAACGCGCTAAACAAATTAAAATTTTCACCATGCTAAGATATATTTTGAACAACACTTTGAAATATTTCCCCTAGCTTACTGGTGGCATCAATCCATGAAACCTTAACAACAACAACAACAACAACAACAACCCCCTCCCCCGCCCCCACACACACACTCCTTTTCCTGTCTGTTTGCTAAACTTTAATTGTGCGAAAGCTTCAACGGAATCCTTGGAATTCCAAAGACAATTAAGCTCCACTTTTACACTACTCTAAAGTGGGCATGTAGCCTAGTGGTTGTAGTGACCTGAGTAGCATCCCAAGATCCTGAGTTCAAATATCCTTAGGAGCGAATTTCAGATTAGGTTGTTTGAAAGGCTAAGTTCTCAATTTAAATAGCTGCATATATCCTATTAGATATAAACTGGGTAAAAAATACCCTTCTATTAAAAAAAAAAGGTCCAAACATGCCAGCTCATAAGGAAGGACGGGACTCTACGCTGATGTTGGGTTTGGGAATTGGGAGAGGGAAGATAGTAAGGAAGAGAGTCCTCTAGAGTCATCATCAGACAACAATATAGTCATGGACTATGGGGGGTATTCTTGAGGAACTGGAAGCGCCTCTGATCATAGCTCGATTCTTATAATTGTCCTCTAGCTTAAGGTTGCATATAGCATGCCATGATTGCTACAAATTGCTCAAAAACTCCTCATATGGAGGCTCTCCCTCAGGTCTCAAATATGAAATAGCGATGGCCTGTAGTTTTTTTTTTAATTATGTGACAGCCAGCATTTTAACTCAAAACCTCTGGCTCGGATACTTTTTTTTTCGGGAATACAATACAAACGCAAATGCTCGTATGCACGCGTGTACAATCATTCAAAAGCTTAAGCTAGTGAAAAAAAATATAGACAATTCACTTATATTCCAAGAGATAAATACACGACGAAACAAATGTACGTACTTTCATACCAAAATAGCCACATGTCTTGAGGGAGCATATGTTCCAACGGAGTTAGAAGCGCCTCCGATCAGGCGATCATAGTGTGGTTTGTGAGGGAGCGTGCACACGATATGGACCGCTTCCTCGCGCATGCAACTCTCGATCAATTAGTAGAGATCAACACCAACAAATTTATCACCATATGCATTGAAACGTTTTAATTCGAACTAATAAGACATTGAAATTAATGGAAGCTGTAGGAGATCGATGTAAAACATGATGAAACAAATAATGGATTGTCCATACTAAATGGCCAAGGAAAGAGCACGAGATATTCTTACTACAGAGTACAGACGCATCAAAGCATAGAGGTAATTAACGTACGTTGCTCTTTTATTACAGCACACGATCAGAGATGATCATGTTGCTGGCCACTTCTAATCTACACATATTCAAATTGTTTACATTACACCTGATTAACACCACCAAATTATAAGTGCAACTACGAATTAAAAAATATGAAACTTCGCACTCTTTTATAGGGCTGTTTAAAAAAAACTACTCCCTCCGTTTCACAATGTAAGTCATTCTAGCATTTCTCACATTCATATTGATGCTAATGAATATAGACATATATATCTATCAAGATTCATTAGCATCAATATGAATGTGGGAAATACTAAAATGACTTACATGGTGAAACGAAGGAAGTATTAATTAGTTTACAGCACTTGGGATTATATATCTGCTGTTTAGCCTAGTGATGCATGCTACCTGCAGTGTACAACCAACTTCTTGGCGACCAGCTGAATACCAGCATTATTTTTGTAGTAGTATAGTTCCAAAGAGAAGAACGCGTCGACCATGTCCCCTCGAAAAAACATAAACTCCAGCTCTGCGACATCTGCCTTGCTGAAATCCTTCTTCCGGATGTTGCCGCTAGCCTCTTTCAGGTATATCTCTGTCGCATAGGTCGCATCGTCGCCGCTGCCTACGATGGGGATGCTGCGAAAGGGAAGGTGGTTGTTGTTACTCCCTCGGTTTATATTATAATTCGATTATTTACATCTGGCTAACACCACTAAATTAGTGCAAGAGTTAGTTTCTAGCACTAGGATCATAAGCAGTTAGTCCGATGCTATTTGGATTGTACAACCAGCTTCTTAGCAACCAGCCGGATACCAGCATTTTGCTCGTAGTCATATAGTTCCAGAGAGAAGAATGCGTCCACCGTGTTCCCTCGAACAAACCAAGAGTCCAGCTCCGCGACATCTACCTTGCTGAAAACTAGCTTCTGAATGTTGCCGCTAGCCTCTTTCTGGTATATGTCGGTCCCATAGGTCGCAGCTTCACCGCTGACAATAGTGGGGATGCTGCAATGAAAGGTTGCTGTTAGAGCTTCTGAAAAGCGGGATAATGTTTGCGCTTTGGAGGTTAAAAATGAGAGAGAATGATATGACTCACTGTAGGCGGACAGTAGGACGATTCACATAACCATATTTTTTAATCAATGGTCTCCATTCAGAAGTGCTCCCAGAATCCTGAGATGATTTCTGAGCGATACCATCACAGAATTCTAGAATTTTACTGAGATTCTCAGGGATGTCAACCAGTATGTTCAACTTTGGGCGACCTGCTCTGTCTAGGAACTTTGTGCTGACTCCAAACTGGATCCGCAGACCAGCACAACAAAGTTGGAGCGGGCTACCTTTGTGCTTGATAGATGTTTTTCGAGTTAATCGGTAGGAAGAAGGAACAGAAATTTGGATGGACTCAGTTGAAACGTCATCTGGCTCGAGGAACCCAGGAAACCCACTAGAACTTGCATCGATCTGTGTGCCAGAACCTAATGTCATTTCCTCAATATTGGATATCAACTCAATGGGTTCCTTGTTTGTTGCAGGATCGATTGATTGTTGGTTACCTCCAGCTTGGATTGCATTGTCAACTCGAGAAATTGTTCGTTGCCGTTTTGAGGAATCAGGTGGAGACTGTGCCACAGGTTTTGGCACCCCAGGAGAAGCAGCTCCATTAGCTTGACTCCTTGTAATTGCACGCTCCACCAGGTTCTCAACAGTCAGCACTCCTGGAAGACTTGCCTCCTGTGGAAGAACTTCACGATTTAGCCAATAGATTATATCAAACAGTGAGACACATCAGTAAATTACAAACATATTGTAAAAAAATGATAATTGATTGGCTATCCATCTCACTACAAACATATCAGCGATTATCTCAATAATACGTTGCTACTACAAACTACAGCAGTGCAAAATTCAATTATTGACAGCAAAAAAAAAAAAGCTAGCTAGTTGCCAAGATCCTGTAGTTCATTCACTTCAATGCAGAAGTTTCCAGATAATGAACATATCATACTTCCATTGCAACAGTTAAACCACTTGACCAATGCATGGAAAAAAATAAAAGAAACAAATAGTGATTTCAGGCAAAGAAGCATTGGACAATGTTACTGTCCACATCATAAAACTATAGGCAGGTGAAAATCAGAAGGTAATCCAAACATACCAAGAAGAGAACTGTAGCACAATACTTGAGAACTTCAAGATTCATCCTAACATCATCAAGGCTCCTGCAAACAAATCGTGGAGCAAATTCGAAAAACATCATTACTTCATTCATTGTAGGATATATACTAAAACCCAAAAAAAAGGGAGATAACTATTCCTAATCCCCTATCGCAATAGTGAATGCTTGAAGATGTGAAGTGGGATCATGATAAAGTTACCAACTATTAGTTATCATTCACATCAGGTGTATAGTTAGTACCAGGAGTAGCACTGATGGACGATTTATGGTTCCATCATATTATCTATTAAAATAATAAATAATAGTTTTCATAGAGCTTTAGGGAGTGGAACGGATACTAGTCTGCGCAACATGAGGGGGGTAAGATCTACAGGGACTGGATTTCAGGATCCTGGTTGACTTATTGACACCAAAAGACAACTGTGGGTAAGTAAAAAACAGCACTGTCCCACAAAAGTTTTGCAAACTATATATTCCAAATGGAACAGGCACTGCAAGCTGACTCTGCTTTGCTGGGTGACCAAATTGCCTCTCCATGGATGGTAAGAAAAGTTACACGACATGATGCCAAGGGCAGATATGTGCTTTCAATTCAAATAGGTAAGGATAAGAAATACTAGAAGTTAAGAAACGACAAATTAGATGCAGCTATAAAATTTGGATTTTACATGCGCATATAATATACCTGTGACTTTGTCGCCCCAGACCAAAGTAATTTGCCAAGCTTGCCATCTGCAGATGAAGCAGATAAGAGGAAAAATCAGGCATATTCATTCAAAAGACAAAAAGGATAGTTTAAAGGTAAGAACTATCATTGAAGGTCAGATTCTTCAGCATATGTAGAACTCTGACTATCCATTATGACACATGTATAACTAAAGCATTATTGCCAAAATTACAAGTGATTACATGCAAAAACACAAGGTTATGTACCTTCATGTCCCCTGCTCTCCTCCCAAATTTCTGGGTAAGCAGAGGCAAGGTGTCGATCATCCCCTTTGGTTCCGGAGGTGGCCGTCCAATTTCAGCGAATGCTTCCCTTATTCTGGCCGAGTCAAACCTTACGATGTTGTGACCAGCCCAGACACGCCCTATTGAGAACTCTCAAGGTTAGAACATTATCAAACCAACTAAAATATGGCAGCTATTTATGCTAGCTATACACAAAGACAGCGTTTATAACCTCTAAACTTCAGTGCTACTTTTCAACGTAATGAACAAAATCCAGCAACTACAGCCTTTGTACTAAACAAGATTTGGTATTGACAACTCCTGAATACTCTTTGTGCAGCTTAAGCTTGCATTTAATTACTGCTAATGACTAATGATGTCCTTAGTTTGTGAGAACAACTAAATGAAGATTTCAACTACTACAAGACAGCACATTGTGAGCTACACACAAGCTAAACCACTCCCAATTTTGCAATTATAGCTAAACCATTCCCGAATTTTGCAATTATAGCATCAAAAAGGATAAGGGTGAGCAGGAAAGATGGCGCAATTTACTAGTCCTTAAAGCTCCTGGATTAGTCTAGGATAAAATTGGCAGGTAAAAAAGAAAGAGCAGGAATTCCTAAATGTGGAGGAGCCGACACGCGTCGGTCACGCGGTGGCCAAGCCAGACAGAGGGGTTCGCATCTCACCGTGCAGGACGCTGTAGACGGCGTCGGCGACGTCGCGGAAGGCCGGGGCGGCGGCGACGGCGTCACGGGTGATGCCGTTGCAGCGCACGGACGCCGCGGAGACGACCCCGAGGTCGCCGGGGCGGACGAGCGTGGCGTAGGACCCCACCACCACGAGCCGCCGCGGGCACACGAGGATGGCCCCGAACTCCAGCAGCGCGTACCCCTGCCCCGCCCGCTGCGGCACGGAGGTCTCCACGTCGAAGAACGCGATCTCGGGTCCCCCCGCCTCCGGCACAGCTCCTCCTCCTCCTCCACCACCACCGCTCGTCCCCTCCCCCGCCGCCGCCGCCGCGCTCGTCGCCATCTCCATCGCTGCTGTATCGGGATGCCTCAGGAGGAGGGGAGAAGGCGTGGGATAAATAGGGAGGGAGGAAGCTAGGGATTGCGTGTGGGGGAGGGGCAGGCGGCGCCGTGGTGGGCGGTGGCGTGAAGGGAGGCGGCGGTGGCGGCGAGGAGGAGGTGTTCGACGGAATGCCTCGCCGCGGGGGTGGCGTGGAGTGGAGGTGGGGGTTTGGAATAGGGAGTTTGGCTTGTTTGGATGGGGGAATCGGAATCGGAATTGGAATGGGATTGGAATTTGGATTTGGAGTTTTTTTATATGTGGGAAAGGAGTTGGGACTGTGGGAGGTCGCTTAAAGGGTAAGGAATTTGGGGAGGTGGTGGCGTCAGTCAAGAAGGAATTGGAGAGGAGTATCTCCATGACTGTTGGTGCCCAGGTTTCTCATACCTTACGGCCCCTTTGATTTGTAGGAAAAATATAGGAATTTTGGAGGATTTTAATCCTCTGGAAAAAAAAAATCCTATGGAGGCCTTTGAAATAAAGGATTGAATCCTATTCAATCCTTTAAATTCCTATGGAATGGATAATCCTATGCACATTTTGAAGGAAAGTTAGCAAAGGTCTAACCTCTTGGAACATTTCCTCTGAGTCTATCTCTCTCTCTGATTCCTGCGTTTTTCCTGTGGTCCAATCAAACGGTCATTTCATGTGTTTTTCCTATGTTTTATAATCCTCTTTTTTACAATTGTATTCCTGTCAGAATCCTGTGTTTTTCCTATTCCTCTGTTTTTTCACTCCTATGATTCAAAGGGGCCCTTACAATTTGGGGTTCCATCCTCTGGAGAACGGCAGAGGCGCATAGTGAAACGTCAAACGTGAGGGGGAGCTATGGACCTACGGTGCCGTGCTGTCGCTACAGTGAAAAACTGTAGCCAGTGAAAAATATATATTAATTATTTTTATTGTTACTGTAGCGTTTAATCTCGTGCATCCAAAACTTGATCACAAGTATAAATGCCCCCCAAACAGCATTGCACTGTAGCTCTCTGCCGTTCCAGTTGGAGCGGCGAAACGGCAGATGAGCGAGATACAATTTGGATATAGCATAAAGATGTAATGCTGTGTTGTTCCTACTTGTTGGGAATAAATCTCCCGCGCATGAAAACGGATCGGTCCATAACACGTGATTAATTAAGTATTACCTGATCTTTTTAAAAAAAATAGATTATATAGGATTTTTAAAGAAACTTTTGTA
>CM020187.1:13042661-13112233 GCA_009805545.1 Oryza longistaminata | reverse complement strand
AAGACCAAACAAACATAAGAGAGGAGGAAAGATGATGCATTCAACCATCTAAACTAGCCAAGATGAACAGATAATAATTATACACGGGATTAGCATCGGATCGACCAGCTGACGACAATAATTATACATAGGTCTAGCTATTGGACACTCCGGAGAGTAGTAGAGTCACACACTAACTGTCACTCAAACTCTGATCGAACATCTGCTTAATATGCTTCTGCTGAATATTCAGTGTTCAGCTGAACAACAGCAGCTTGGACATGAGCTCCTTGAGAATGGCAGGGCAGCTTGTGGTGAGATGCTCGAAGCGTCGTGGTCGCCATGGCCGAGCTCAGGTTGCCAGGGATTCTCAGGAACTCGACGACGCCTCCTTGAGCCCGTGGCAGCGGTGCTGCTCGGCCAGCGCCAGCGTGGTCGCCACCGTGGCCGTCGCGAGCTGCGGCCAGCGTCACACCAGCTTCAGCTTCTCGAGGTTGAAACTGTCTGCCCCCTCGAGCGGATGCTGCGCGCATGGCGGCGGCGGCTTCTTCTTCTTCTTCTTCTTCTTCTTCCTCGTTGCGCGCCGTCTCGGGAGGTGGTCGGTGTATATGAAGTGCAGCATCGCCCTGAACACGGCGCGCTCGATGTCGTTGATGCGCGTCGGCGTGGCGGCGGCGGTGCTCCGCGCCATCGGGCGAGGAGCTCCGCCTTGAGCACGGACGAGCGGCGGCGAGCACGTACCTGTGCGCCTTGAACGTCGCCAGCGGCCTCGAGCGTGACAGTCCGCGCCGCCCGCTGGCGAGCAGCTCGCCGAGGTGGCGGTGCAGGTCGGACGGCGGCACGGAGACGTACGACGGGAGAGCGGCGGCGGCCACGGACGACGACGACGACGCCGCCGTGGCGCCCTCCGCGCGAACTCGTTGAGGACGGCGATGTGGCACCAGATCGTGAAAGATCGCCCCTGATTTGCCTCTCGACGCTTGACTTCTCACCTCTGTTGCCTTGCCGCCGCAAGAACCGTGGCAATCGAAGCTTTGTACGGCGGACGCCAATGGCGGTGGCTTGGATTTCCCGAAGAGGGACCGCGTCGGCGGCGGCTTGGGCTTCTTGAAGCTGAACTCGAACTGCGCCTTCACCGGCTTGGGGACATGCTCGTCGACGAGGACGAGGTAGAAGGACATGCAATTCGTGTCGAAGGTGAAGGTGGCGCCGCCGGAGATCGTGATTTGGCTGCCGGCTCGCTTGCCGTTTGGGTAGAAGTCGATGCGCCAGAGGTGGCCGCCGACGGCGAAGGGGCAGGAGCTGACGCACTCACCGTTGGGGAGGTCGTCCTTGATGCGCGAGTAGCCGTCGATCTTGAGGTGGTGGTGGGCACGCACCGTGTCGGAGACGATGGAGGAGGAGGACAGCGCCGGCTTGCCGCCGGTGGTGGTCCGCGACATGGCGCCCGCGCGACGGATGTAGCTGGTGGGCGTTGCAATCGAGCTCGGCGACCGGCAGCTCTCTCTCTCCGGCGCAGCTTCTGTAGCTTCTAGCTAGCTAGCTTGGTCTCAAGTGGAGTGGAGTAATTGAGTAAAGAAGGGAGAAGGTTTTTGATGATGATGTGACAAGATTCTCTGGAGGGGTCACGGGCAGCCCTCAACCATCACCCTACTACTTCCCTCACCAGGGATGTGTATGACATCGTCGTCGTCAACGCTGGTGTTCTGTGGCTAGTTCAAGCGATACGATGGATCATGGCACACATATAGGCTGTGTTTGGATCTAAGGGCGTGTTTGGGAGTCTCTCAGAAAACATAAGTGCTAAAGTTTAGCCCCTCTCTCCCAAACACCCCCTAAAGTTTGGATTTTGGTTGAAATTGGAGATGATGTGACTGAAAAGTTGTGTGTGTGACAGGTTGATGTGATGGAAAAGGACTGAAGTTTGGATCCAAACTTTAGATCTAAACACAGCCATAAATAGGGAGGGGATGAGGCTTTGTGGGGGTTGGGAATTTGCTTGCGGGGTAAGGAAAGCTGGTGACGTCGAGTCATGAACAACAGAGTATCTCCATGCTTATTATAAATATTTGATGTTTATGATATATTTTGGTCAAACTGTTAAAATTCTGATTGAAGTTTACCTCTAGCAAAATTAATCAAAGACACCACAGTCCACATATATATACAAATATGTGTATGCTTTCAAAATTCTGTAGGATATATTTTATAGCATAGGCCATCTTATTTCTAGTGAATTTTTTTTCTTATTTATGTGTTTTCAAAATCCTGATTTCCAATATAGCTAGGATTAGTATGTTGCCCACTATGACGAAAAGCAAGTTCGTTAGTCAGCAACACAAAGTAGATGCACACACATTATATTGCTTGCTTTTCGTCAGAGGAAAAGATGATCTTGCCAACAAGATTATCTTCTGCAACTTTAGTTTCCATGGAGGACGTGGGCAACTAGCATAATCATCGCCTTATCTCGCTCCGAAAGGACGGCGGCCAGTGGCAACAAATAAACAAAGAGGATACATTTGCATATGCACCGTCCCCCTTTTTTTTCACCATTTCATTTATCGGATTTTATTTTATCGAATCAACGAGCACCAATTTTATTGAATAGAGTAGGAGAAAACGGTACAATCAGACAAAAACACCAACTTTATTTATCGGATTATTCAAACAAATTATTTGCACTATGCTTTTTAAAAACCATGTGTTCTCAAGAAAAAAAACTCTACTGCATTGTTCAGACCTATTTGTTGAGTTTTTTTTAAAAAAATGTTTAGTAGTTTTCAAATCAAAATCTTCGGCAATAATCCACTCGACAGTCTCAAACTGGACCTTCGACACAGGAGCTCTAGATCAACTCCATATCTAGGGTGTGTTTAGTTCACGCCAAAATTAGAAGTTTGGTTGAAATTGGAACGATGTGACGGAAAAGTTGGAAGTTTGTATGTGTAGAAAAGTTTTGATGTGATGGAAAAGTTGAAAGTTTGAAGAAAAATTTTGGAACTAAACTCGGCCCTAGTGACAATACAACTTTGTCCATTCTTATTTTGGTTTTGTGTGCAAGTTCAATATTCTCAGCTCACATCAGTGTGTGTTATGTGTTATATGCTCCTCTATATTTTATATTTTAATGTATGATGTCGTTGACTTTTTATCAACGTTCGACCATTCGTCTTATTTAAAAAAATATGTAATTATTATTTATTTTATTGTGACTTGATTTATCACAAATGTTATTTAAGCATAACATAAATATTTTTATATCTGCACAAAAATTTTGAGTAAGACGAATGGTCAAAAATTGGTAAAAAAAAAACAATAACATCATACATTAAACTACGAAGGGAGTAATTAATCGGAGGGATTAGCTGTTGGGTTCTGAGTCCAGGGTGTGTTGTGGCTTGTGATAGAAGCTGCGTGCAGTGATGCTGTGCCTAGGTTGTTTTTGCATTGTCTGCTTCTTCCCACTCACTCATCAGAGTTCACTTTTCGATCGAAAAGTTTGGTAATAACGTAGTACGCTGCTTGCGTGGTTTCGCACATTGTAAAGCTAAAGTCGTTGGAGGTGGCTTTCTTCGTCCTTGAGTACTGTAAAAGCAGAGTACCGTATTTGGCTTTCTTGATAAATATTTTCTATGTCCTAAAACAAACTCAATCCTAGATCTGAATGTGCGTATACCCAGGGTTTTACTTTCGGTTTAGCCGATTTGATCTGGCGTCACCGAAATTTCGGAAATTTCCAAAATTTAAACAAAATTTAGTTGAATTTGAACAAATATTATCAAAATTCATATCGAAGGGATCCAAAATGACCGAAATTTCCAACCCTGAGTATACCCAATCCTAGGTTTAATTTGAACATACACTGTAACCGGATTCAAAGTCAGGATTGAGTTCTTTTTAGAACAATGGGAGTAGATGATGAAAAGGGGTGGCATGCATGCTGGATCTAGCCAGCTAGGGATCCATATGGCCTACCTTATTTTTTTTTGCCAAAATCAAGCTTTCCGGCCATATCTTGATCCATCCATGTCATCCATTCATCAATTAACCATCCGATTGTTGTACCATAGCAGCATATATAGCTAGAAGAGAACTTGCAAGACTCAACCATCGATCGAACAGATAGAAATTCTACGGTTGGCATCCACACAACTCTACAGCTGGCTTCAAATTATGGATGAAAATGGTCGGAAAAATGCTCAAACTATTTCCACAACCATATATATTGTTTATTGGGAATAGAATCGAAATAGTAGAACATTTGAAACGAAAATGGTACCGGAATGAAACTATCCATAGAACCTTAGAAACAACGTATCTCAATGGCACCAGCTAAACCCAAAAAATAAACACCCTCTAATCTAGGACGGAGGGAGTACTAGAAGTAATTAATTTTTTTAATAGTGCATCTTTATACCTGACTTATATTAAAAAATTCTTTATAGAAAATACCGTGCCAAAAAATTTTACTTACTCAGTTCTGGTAAGGAGGATTCACGTGCAGGGAACCAGTTGCTGCCTTGCGTTTCACGCGGAAAGAGTCCAATTCGACTCCCTCAGCTGTAGGTTGAATCTGATTTATATGCCCATGCATATCGTAAAATCGGGTATACCAACCCATTCAATTATTAAAACTAGTGTAAAATTACTTTCTTGATGGTATGGCACGTTGATTTGTGGTTCTCGCTGACGTGACATGTTGACCTTGGTCAAACCAACTAAGTCTAGGGCATGTGGTGCTTATGTAGCACCAGAAGAAAAATATGAAAAAAAAAGTATAAATGCAATGGAACCCACGTATCAGTAAGTATCTTTGCTTTCTTCCTCTCTAGCTGCCATCTTCCTCTCGGCAAGCATCGAGCCAAGCTTTGAGGTAGAGAGAGGAGACTAGGGAGAGAAAGAGAGGACCGCAGACTCTGGAGCCTAAGACAGCGGTGGTGGTGGTGTCTTTCCCAATTCCCATGACTTGCTCAACTGGTAGGGGTGATGGTGCAGAGCTTGACAAGGCTAAAGAGAGCGCGAGATCTAGTGGTTGCCAGCTAGGCCTATCAAAAAAGCTTAAGGCTTGTGGGCTGCTCGAGCTTGGTTCGTCTTAGATTTGATACGAGCTCAGCTAGAGCTCTTAAGGAGCCAAGCCCGAGCCCAACCCCAAGCTTGTGAGCTTTCGTCAAGTTGAGCTTGAGCTTCTCATGAGCCTAGATGTATGTTTGATTTTTATGTCTTGTGTAACAAGTGAATAGGTTAAGGATAAATGAGTACAGATTCATGTAAAATAATTAGTCTGTTTTGGTATCATATATTAATCGTATGTTCTCCTAACCTTTTCTTTAATATTGTTATCTTGAAATTATTGTTTTACATAAAAATTATCATCAAAATATACATTATCATATACTCGGTCGAGCTCGCAAACCTAACCGAATTTGAGTCGAGCCTGCTTAACGACTCGAAGGTGGATTAGGCTCGGCTCGAGCTTGTGTCGAGGTCGAGCCTATGCAGGCAGGCTCGCTCAAGTTTGGCTTGTTGACAACTCTAGTTGCCACCTTCGCTTATGTTGCCTTCGAGAGCAATGGAATCTAGATGTCGGCATCCTGAGATCGCGATGTGGCCTACTAGGTTGGACACCCTGACTTGAAGACCACCGGCACATACACGTCGTTGTTCATGTCATCTGCTGCCACGAGAATGACAACGGGATCCAACTCTGCCACCGCTTACCTCGCCTCCGCTACCACAAACCTCTCCTCCACTAGGAAACCAAGGGTGGTGCTATTGCATGTGTGGCTATCACCAAGCTGTTGTTAGGGAGAAGGGAGAGGGGCAGAGGCAGCTAGCCCTTCGCCAGACTGGTTCTCTAGCAAGGACAGGGCTAGCGCTCTCAGTGGCCTCCATGTTGTGGGGGACGAAGTACACCACCGCCATGAAGCTCGGCCTCTAGACATTGACCCATCTCCACCACGTGTGTTGCTGTAGTGGAGCTCGAGGCCGGATCACCTCCTCCCAGCTACTTCCTCAACACGGTGATAAGCATGAACTCAAACCTCTGCCTGGCTAGTTCTTACCTCTCTTGGCCACTGTCTCTCCCACCGACGAGGTCACCGCCGTCTCCAACTCATGCCACCCCTAATCCCACCAGTCGCCACTTTAACCACCGGAAGATAAAGAGAGATGATGAAATAGAGGAGAGAGGGAAGGAAGAGGAATAATCAGTCTATCTGCTGTTTAGCCTAGTGATGCATGCTACCTGCAGTGTACAACCAACTTCTTGGCGACCAGCCGAATACCAGCATTATTTTTGTAGTCGTATAGTTCCACAGAGAAGAACGCGTCGACCATGTCCCCTCGAAAAAAACATAAATTCCAGCTCTGCGACATCTGCCTTGCTGAAATCCTTCTTCCGGATGTTGCCGCTAGCCTCTTTCAGGTATATCTCTGTCGCATAGGTCGCATCGTCGCCGCTGCCTACGATGGGGATGCTGCAAAAGGGAAGGTGGTTGTTGTTACTCCCTCGGTTTATATTATAATTCGTTTGGATTAGTTAAGTTTATTGGCCGTGTTCGTTCGAGTTGGTCGCCGTGCGGCGATGGCGACCGCCAAGTGTTCGATTTAATGCGAGTGTGGTTGCTCTGTGTTTTTTGCAGGTGCTGCATAGGTTGTTCGGGTACGAGCCGACGCCGGGGTTCTACAAGCGCGTCCAGGCGAGGGTGGCGGCGATGCACAACGGGCCGCCGGCGTCGCCGGCGCCGGAGAAGAAGGAGGAGGAGGAGAAGGAGAACGTGAGCAAGGCGACGCAGGAGGAGAGCGCCGAGAAGGATTCGTAGGTGTTTTCGAGGGAGAGTGTGACAGACAGGAGAGGCAGAGCTCGGGATGTTATGAACTTGTAATAGCCTGTTCATGTATAGTAGTAGTAATACTAATACTAAGAAAATAAATGAGTTTAATTTTCATTTTGAGTCAGTTTTTATGTACAACTAGCTAGCAAAAACATTCAGTAGCCTAATAATTCGGCAATCATGCACTAAACAGTGCATTAGTATCTACTTCCTATGTCGAAAAAAGATAGAAATTTGACACTACCTAAAACAACAAATCTAAATAATTTGTACAAACTTATTGTACTAGGTTAAGCTAAATCTTTGTCTAGATTGTTTTATTTATTTTTCTTTTTTTTTTGACGGTAGGAGTGGGAGACTGGGAGTACACCATCTTTCAACAACCAACACAGCCCACACGGCTCGCTCTGAATACCACTCCATAACTGTTTTGCCGGTTTCTGCAGAAACCGACGGAAAATGAAGAAACTCGGACAAATTTTATCAAAAAAATTTCAAAATTTTGGAACCTATTCATCAAGCTGTTTTTGTTCCTTTTTTTTAAAAATACGGGTTCATCAAGCTGTTTGTTAAATTGAACCGCGTAGTAAAATGACCATCCTGTCGGTCTAGTCCCCCAGCTCATCCTGGCCGTCCGATCAATAATACTGAGCCCAGCTGCCCAAGACCTCGAATCGCGCCCTTCTCTTGTCTTGTGAATCTGTGAGAACCCCCGCATCCATGGCGGCGGCGGCGGCGGCCTCCTCGGGCTGGCTCCGGCGAGCGGCGGGGACAGTCCCGCGCATTCCATGCGGACTCGTGACCGCACTCGTCCCGACCCCTCCTCCACCCGCTGCTGCGGTGGTGTCCGAGGCCCCCGCGCTCGCGCTCCCTTCCCACGCCGCCGCCGCCGCCATGGAGCTCATGGCTGTTCCCAAGAAGAAGGTTAATTACCTCTGCCCTCCCATTTCAGTGGTGTGATCTTTATTTTTTCTGTTGGGCTGTGGTTTTTTTACATCGCCATTGGTGTTCGTTTAATCTGCGGTAGTATGGCGTGCGCGCACCAGGTGTTTGACGAATTGCTTGTGCCTTCTAAGGACCGAAGTCCTGCCTATTTTTCTTTTTTGATAGTTACATTATGCCCTCCGATTGTTTGGAGTGACAGAGGGAGACAGTAGGGACATGGAGAACATCCTAAGCTTTAAGTTGTACTAGCTCATTCACTTTGAGCATGCGTTTTGGTTTCTTGTCCTCAAATCTCGCTGGGGCAATCTGTTTGCGGGAAGGTATCTAACGCGGATTGTGCGAACCTATTCGTGCTGTTTTGGCCAAAAATTTGTGTCCATTTTAATCTGTTGATCGAGCCGTGAACGCATTCTGCAAGCAGTATTCTTAGTCTTTCTCGGTGGCCACTAGCCTTTACTGATGGATATGCTGCACTTAATCTGATGCCTTACAGGTTTCAAAGTATAAGAAGGGCCTGAGGAATGGGCCAAAAGCCCTGAAGCCTGTTCCTGTAATTGTCCGCTGCAAGTAAGTCTTTTTGCATTGCATTTCTTAAACCTTTGCTCTTACTTTTGTTGTTTCATTGCATATTCCGAAGGGCTAATATGTATGGTACCATTGCAAAAATCACGTAGTTGGAAAACATACAAAGTTAATAATCTGTAGATTTTTTCTTGGTTTGTTCTACTGCTTTTCACTTGCGATTCATGGCATCCTATGCTCTTTGACCATCTTTTTGAGATAACGGGATGTTTTTTTACCATCTGCTCATGTATATATATATGTTGGCTCTTCTTTTTTGTTTTCTGAATGTACTCATTTTTTAGTTTTCTAGTTATCATTCATATGCAAATATGATCTATGGAATGTAATTAATGCAGCATATCCCTTGATACATCTATAATCATAAGTTCGATTTCACAAACAAGTGAAGCATTATCCTACTGAGATTACTCAGTCAACTGCAGGAAACTCTTATTACCGCCGATTCATTGTTTTATATGAAGTTGGTCTTTTTGTATGTTACCACGGAACATGATATGGAGACAGCCTATTCCTATTCGGTTTCGATTTGTTATTTTGGTGCATTACTCTTTAGCTTTAACAACATGTAAATAGAAATGTTTCATTCTGTCATTGACAAGGCGCATCTTGGGAACAGCATCACCAAACTACATGTCTAGCATTTGCATCATACAGTGTGTGCGCGCCAGATAGCGAACTGTTTTTTCTCCCCACTTTTTCAACTTGACACCTGGTATTGTCCTGAGGCAGGCTTGGCTAACTATCTGTGGCGTGTTATGCTCTGCAGGTGCTGCGGTCGGGTGAAGCTGCCACACTTCTACTGTTGCAGCGGCGAAAGAGGGAACCCTGGATCTGAGAGCTCGTAATATAGCCTTCAAGACTCTGAAGTCGACAGTTCATAGCGGATGCAGAGAGGGGGAAAAACACCAGGACCCCATTCCAGTAAAATCAGTCAAGACTCCACTACCTGTCTCCTGAAATCAAAGCCATTTCTTCATCTATGTGAGTCCTGAATCAGTGTTTAACTTTTGACTGCTTTTGTCATCGGGTAATAATAAGCGCTGGAAGTCTTAGCTGATATCATGGTTGACAAAAAAGAAAAAAAAATGCATATTGCTAGTACCTCCTTATTGTTTGTCTGGTGAATGTGGCCGTGTTTGTTTGATTCTAGAGATTCACCTATCAAGAGCAGTGAACTTGTGATAATGATACCAGCAGCGGCGGAGCCATAAATTTCTTGAGCCTAGGGCTCAATTAATTTTATTTTCATATGGTTGTCTTTCTTTTCTTCTAATATTTCAATAGAGATTTAAGGTCAAGAGTAGGACTCTAATGATCTAGTCCTAGCTGTCTTACTCCTGGATCGATACCAGCCTTGCTGCTTTGTCCTGGTGATAAACAAGAATATTTTCTGTCCAGCTGCCAATTAAAGAGAAACGTTGGTAGTATCAGAGCTTGAGCCATCCCCATCGTCGTTTTTCTGAATGAACGGTCCGGATCAGCCGGACAGTGGACAGCGGTGACTGGTTGACCGGCGGCGATGAAGATGGTGATGATGCTTAAAGCTATCCAGGAATCTACGGCGATGAAGAAAATGGGGGAAAAGGCAGCGTGATGCGTGAATTGAAAGCAAGGTATGTATGCAGTGCAGTCCAACTGTCCGGCTAGGGCACGGCAGAATTTCTCGAGGAGCACTGCTACATGCTCTAAATTTTTCAAACTAAATTTGTACTAACAATCATCTTAACTATTTCATGTAGGTAGATAGAAGTTATAAAAAAATTTAGATACACTCATAACATGATATGTCAGTATTAGTAAGAATTTAGTATGAAAAAGTTAGTATGCATGGACTTTTCCTTTCTGGAGTAGCCGCGGCAAATTAAATAGCTGTAAAAATGTTGTCTATATGACTGTTAAAAGCGTAGTCGTCCCCTTTCGCGGTACAGCATGAGAAATTGAAATTGAAGAAACCGCTAGATTACATCTCCAACCGCTAGATTAGTCATATGGGTCGTGTAGCCCATCTTCTATTATATGGGTCGATGCACGATATATTAAGGAGGCTTAACGTTTTCTCTTAATTCTACCGAAAAAAAAAGCAATCTACTCTGGTATCGATCTCCATCCCCATCTGGTGTGGATATGATATGGAGTTGAAATGGGAGATCCAATTAATCTAGAGCTTGAGGGTATTATTAAGCTCTTTGATATGCAGTGTGGGTGAAAGGATATGGAAGGCAACGTCTCGGCAACGACCAAAACGTCGCCGTTGAAATTTGTGAGCGTCTTGCCTTGAATTTTTTGTACTCTTTCGTTTGGTTGGTGTCATGTACCTGGAGTTTCCTTTTTTTTGTTTTTTCTTTTTCTTTAGGGGAAGCCCCTCGGTTCAAAACATTCTGATTGCGACCAGCCAGCAGCAGGGGTTCACGATTTCGGAATAGGAGATATATTTGGCGGGAGCAGGGGGTGACATTTCGGTGGTTTGACACAAAAGTTTTGGATTTTGAACAAAAGATCGTTGAATTTAAACAAATTTGTTGCTTAGTTCAGACCAATTCAAAAATTTTAGCTAAAGGCACAAGCTGTCGGAGTACCCAGTAGACCTGAAATTTCGGTTCGAAATTATGAACCTTAGCTAAATGGGTTTAAGACTTATTCTAGTTGGCAGCCACAAGATTGCCACGTAAAACTTTTGATGTGATACAATTTGTTAGCCTAGCGGTTAATTGATATAAAAATGACACCTCACTGGGACTTGGATTCACGTGTTACACGCAAATATTTTTGTCAAATCATCCCATACATCTGACAAAGCGATGTGTGGGTGTGATAAACGTAGTAGTCAATCAAATAAACCCTTAATTCTGCTTAGGGCGCTTTTTGGAACAAAGAGTTCTTGGGGGAATTTCGAAGGAATTCAATTCTATAGAATTTTTTTCTATGCGGTATTTTGAATCAAAGGAATAGCTATCCAAATATCTTATGAAATTTCTTTTAGTGGACTCAAAACATGGGAAATTAGGGGGACTTTTAATATGAGGTCCAACCTCAGGAAAAATATTTCATGTCTTCTTCTGGTTCAGCGTTTGCGCTGTATAGACGGTCATTCCGGCAGTTTTCTTATGTATTTTTGTTTAGACACTTGAATATTTTTTCGAGACACTTCTCTTATGTATTTTTGAATTAGTAGGATTTGGTGGTAGCGCATTTCAGTGCTACATATATATTCAAATTATCATTCCTACTGTTTTCTTATGTATTTTTGAATTAATAGAATTTAAGGTGATAGCACACTTCAATATATACTTTTCGTATTCTTGTGTTTTAAAAATCATGTGTTCTAAAAAAAACCCTCAACGTGCCATAGGCAGCTGAATGAAACCACCTGAATGAGAGCTCTTCGTTTCTTATCGTCGAGGGTTCTCTCACTACCAGGGAGCAGGGGCGGATTCAGGAACAAGGGTGACTCAACATACCGAATATACCGGCATAAACACATCATCTCAACATAACAATATGTGGGTTTTTTTTAACCTCCAGCTATTCAGAGACCTTTAATATCTCATATCTTATCAACCATGGTGAAAAAATTGAAGGGGGCTCACGGGTATCCATGAGTCCAGTGGGTTTAGGGGGGGGCTAGTCCTCCTGCACTCATGTTGAATCTGCCCCTGCTCACTGCAACCAGCCTCCACTCGAAAAACCTTGTGGGGTCCACGTTGTTTCCTACATACATTCTGTGTCTAAAACAAATGGTTTTTTCCAAAGACGGAGGAAGTAATTTTGACGGTTGAACTATTTAAGTTGCCAAGTTCATGGATAATTTACTTCATGGTAGAAGTACTTTTTTCTTTTTACAGAGACGCTTGGTAGTAAAAAGACGGAACAAATTGTCTACTAGCACAGTAGCATGGACCAACGTGTGTCGCTCACAGGTGACCACTGTGCGCGAACCGGGACAAATCGCTGCGCCGCCGCGTCGCCGTCGCCGGCGCACCGGGCGGCGGCGGTGGGCGGCGCACCGCGGCCACCGCCGACACGTCGACGGCCCTGTGGCTGACGCATCCCGCCAGCAGCCCGACCGGCCGGTCTGCCTGCCGCCGGTGCTGCTGCTGCTTAGGCCGCCGCCGCCGCCGGCCCCCCTTGCCGCGCCGCCGCGCTCCGACGCGGCGACGGGCACGTCGGCGGCGCTCGCCGTGACCACGCTCCACTGGACGCTCGCCTCGCTGGGCTCGTAGCCCCGGCAGTCGTCGATCATCAGGCTCTTGATCTCGAACAGGTCGGAGCTCGACTCGCTCCCGACATCGTCGTCGTCGCGTCGCCGCCGCCGGACGCCGGCATGGTGACTCTAACCGGAGGCGAGGAGAGTGAAGTTGCTCCGGAAACTCGAGCTCGAATACTCCGACGTCGCCGCCGTGGCCTCCTCCCTCCCTATGGCCGCCCCTCTCGCGGCGCCAATACTATTCAAATTTGGCGGGAGGCCAGCGGCGACCACGCCGCCATGGCTGACGCCGTCTCCGGCCTTGTCCAGCCTCAGGTCTCTGTACCACTCGATCCTACTCGCCGTCGCCGGTGGCAGCTCGTCCCCCGGATCGCCGGCCGGCTCCGTCGCCGCCACCGCGGCGCCGCCGACGTGCACCGACCGCTTCCCGGAGCACGAGCGCAGGATGCCGCCGACATGGGCGCAGCACTTGTCGCGGCGGCGCTGCTCCCGGAGCAGCACGGCCTGGCTGTTCGCGGTGGAGCCCGATGACCCGGCGCTCGCCACCGACGCGCGCGTCGTCCACGGCGCCGGCCGGCTCACCGCCACGGCCGGCCTCGCCGCCGCCGCCGCCATCACCGGCGGCGCGAGGTCCACCTTGTAGTAGCCGTCGGCGCCGTCCATTGGCGCCTTGAAGTACCTCTCAGCGGCGAGAACGTCGAGCTCGCCGTCGGCGTACGTGCGCCGCCGGCTCGCCGCGCCATGCGGCGGTGGCGCGGCAAATGGCCGCCGCGGCGGCGGCGGCATCTTTCCGGCGTCGCCTTCCTCCCGGACGAGGTCGAGGTAGGTGGCGAAGCCGCCGCCGCCGCCGGCGACGTTCCGGCGCCGGCCGAACAGCTGGTGCTCATAGGTGACCGTGACGTCACCATTTCTTGAGCTCTCCATTGGTGCACTGGTATTTTCAAGAATCTGTCACATAGCCAACTTTAATCTTATATAGACACCACAGCAAGACAGGTACATAAAATTCACCAAATTTTTTTTGTACAAAAATGATTTGATTACCCAACAAATTAAAAAAAAAAACGTTCATTTAATTTCTGACATGTATCTTTGAAGCAACTGTCACTGCAGCAACAGGGAGCAGACAATGAGGTTTTGAAACTGATCCAGAGAGAGTATGGCTGGAGCACTTAGGGCCATGTGTTTCTGCATCATTTCCTGCAAATTTTGTGGCTTGCTGCAACTCTCTCTTGGTGCCTTAACATCCACAAGGCCCATATTTTTCTGCCGAATTTCTGATGCATTTGTTGTTAAAACACTTCACTCTGAAATAGTTCTGTATTGATTGCAAGGCCCCATTGGTTGGCCATGAGCTGATTATAAACCAAACGGCTTATTAGTGAAAAAAATTTATACGTAAAAATTTTAAATATACCCTTAGTGACTTAAATCTTAAAGGTCAATACTGAAAAAGAAACTGTATTAAAAAATATCCTAAAATCAACTACAAAATTAAGTTTTAAAATTTAAATTTTGACAGCGGTTGATTCCATATAGGGCAAACGACGAGGCTGCAAGGCTGACAGTGGCATGCTAATATTGGTACTTTCTTGTCCATTAGATTTGAGCAACATTGAAATGATAAGGTTTTTGTGTTCATCATTATTGGGGGTTATACTGTTTTCTTCTGAGGAACACTCATGTTCGATCCCCGCACGAACAGAAATGATTAGATTTATCGGATTTTCGCGCAAAATGACATGTAGAGAAACAGGGGAACACAAGGTTACTATCTGGATGTTTTGTTTGTTTGTTTCAGGGTGAATTTGACCCTTTTGTTGTTTCTTGGAACAACTAGGTGCTAGAGTTTAGACTGAATTTCAGTGTGAAATGCAGAGAGATGGAGTGTGTTAATTTCTGTGGAGGAAAATGATTTCCCTGCTGTCCAGGCTCCCAGCATTTCATAGTTCAGTGTCAGCGAGAAAATGAAAGAAGAGGGTTCATAATATGCAGGTCGTACTGATGTCAACTGCGAAAATATAATAGCATCATATGCAGACAAGTTTGCAGATTCTTCTAATCGTATGCTCTACAGCTGATAAACCGTAAAAAAAATTAACAAAGCAACCAAAGATTTATGGGTAAAGCTTTCATATATGTGGTTTTTAGTGATTTAAAAATCAGTGCAGGAAAATAAACTACGATGAGAAAACCTTAAAATCAACTCCAAGTTTAAGTTTCATAATTCAAATTTTAATTAAGACTGATAAACTAGCTAATGAGCAAGCGATGAGTGATGTGAGTAAATCCTCCATGTTATCGCTTAAAGAAAGAGACTAAGTTTACTTCCTGACATGATATGGGACACCAAAACTTGTCTGCAACAGATTGGAACGTTTGGCTGATCCCTTCCAATGTTTGAAACGGACGATTTTAAAAAAATTTAAGCACAAAAATAACGAATAGTTGAGCACTCACGAGAGCGTTTAACTAAACTGGACACCTGATCTTCTCCACGGGAAGTGCGGCATTTGCTTCTTGTCTTGTTGAAACAAGACACCCTTTGACTTGTAATTTGGAGGTGTGTTTGATATTAAGTTAGCACTAGTGACATCGTGAATCCAAATATTAGGGGATGGTTTATATGATTATCGTTTTTTCCCCGTCAAAAACAATTTTTAATGTTAAGGTTGCAAGATTCTCATTGGAATTTCATAGGAAATCCGACAGTATGAATGATGAGTAATCATTATTGCAAACAACCATCATTATTGTTGACATGTCAATGAAATTAATTAATTTTCCCTAAAAAAAATAATAATGAATTTTTCACCCGCACTGTAAAAGCAATTCCTAAAATTTCACAAAGAAAACATCAAGCTGAATTTTTCCAGTTTTGTATGACAAATGAACTGAGAACGTGAAATTCTTGTCTTCAAATTTTTATAAGAACCACAGATGGTCAGATGGAGGTAAGATAATAGAACACATCTACTATTAGCAGATAACTCTTGTAGAAGATCTTAACAAATATCGCTTGGATCATGGATAATTTTCAGGCACAAGGACACGTATAATAAACCTCTGGACCACATATTGTCTAATTGTATTTTCCTTTTTATAAAGTTAAATTATGGACAAGAAAAAGTTAAATTATGGACCCTATATCCTATGTCATTGACGCATTGTTTTCAGGTATTCTTCTGAAATCTCAAGTATTAAATGATTATGGAGTTCAATCATCCAAGCAGGCTTTGAATGTTTGATCGAGTCGTTCGACGGATTGCCCATGCTTTATTCTTTCATGTCTTTGAAAATAAAATAAAATGGTAATGTTCTTGCCATTTATCTTCACATTTTTCATAATCCTGTATCTTGAATCCAGGACAAGTCAAACGACAATGACATATATTAAGATGCTTAGATGCAATCATGCGATTAAGCTATGTTATAGCCTAACCCATGAACAATGCCACCACAGATCAACTTGCTTACATCCACTGAACGACAAGTTGATTGCCCATTGATTGATTGTCAAACTCTTCATTTCATACCACAAATCAAAACACAAAAACGGGACATTAATCCAAAATCCAGTTGTTTTTCCAACTGGGGGCTGGATATTCCTCTGCCCTGAGGCAACTCCCCCAGTTAATGGTGACATGTGCACATTAACCAATTTCCTGATCTTTCGATGAAAAGTGGGCAAATTGCTCTGTTTATGCATATTTCTCCATGTTCTTACATAATTGTATGGAGAACTCTTGATAGCTTTAAGCCAGGGAAAAACCTGCCAAATGGTGCAAAAATTTTTTGTCCATAATACAACAATTGATTACGGTAGCATTGCAATGTAGCCCAGTTTTTGCAACAACTGATAAATAGAAGAATATTGTACACGATGGAGGACTGAATTTTTTTTTCTAAACAGCAGAAATTAAGGCTTCTGTCCTCCTCCTTGTTCTTGATCTTGCTCATCATCACCCTTGCCAACAAGCTGACATCCAATCAAGCAATAAACTATAAGTTAGCTCTCATAAACAACATCACAACATCGATGATAATCAGAAGGCATATTCCCATAGTCAACCCTGTCAAATTGTTTGCAGACATATGGTTTCAAAATTCAAACAAACCAATCGAATGAGAAGCGAGGCCATAGAACTGTAGTGCTCAAAGGAGGCAGAAATAAGATCTCCTGCTAAATAACTACCTTCAGACTCACTGGATGACCTGCAGAATGACCGCACAAGCTTTGCAACATACAGTCCTTGCATCTTTTCATCTCCAACCTTTTGAAAACAGCAGAACTAAATTCAGTAATCCATACATGCTTCAGTTAAAAAGAAAAAAAATAATACAACCGGTATTTATTGACCCAAGATGTTTTGCTCTGTGTTATTGTTACCAGGACTAACTGGACTAACCACCAGAAATCACACAATTCAACAAAGTGATCATTTACCCAATTACCTAAACTAACATTGAACTAGGGCAACATGCCAACATCATTGTTTGACAACACTCACACCTTCAAGGTGTAATCAGGGTTCAGAATATCGGTGTTCACCCTATGAAATCTGAGAACCAGCCCATAACCGCCAATTACCAGATCTTAGTAGTAGCAAAAAAATTCTAAAGTTAAATATTCAATATTTGAATTCTCCTTCCAGTCAGTAACCACCCCCAGCCAGTCCCTGGCTCCAGGCCAGTCATTGGCCGGTTACCACCAGTTTTATTAATCCCGGTGTGGATACCAGTGACACATGATTAAAAGGAGTTATGTCGCGCACATAGAGATAGCAAAGTTATTAGCAATACTTAATCCAAATAACGACAGCAGAAACTTCATTTGTTGTCAAAAGTCAATCATCAGTCACCATCATTGGCTTAACTGAGCAGATGGCAAATCTGCAATGCTTCTCAACAGATTACTAAAAGCAAGGGCCATAGTTTGGTAAACCTAACACAGAGACTTGAACAACACGAAGAATTGATTTTATGAAGAAAGATGAATCATCAACGCAACTCGCGCCAGTTGATGCATGTATTCACTTTAGTTTTCCTAATAACTAATGCCATTCTTCTTTAGTTCTTTTTGACTTTGGGAGTTTATGCTTCTAAGTTCTAATTAATACAATAAATTACTCCATAGAATTGCACAGTTCGTACACCCTGCCCCTCTTTCGCTAACAAAAAGATTTGAACAGAAATAATAGCATCTCTGTACTAACTCTCACTCAGGAAAGTGGTTCTAGCGCCACGAAATAGATACTCCCTCTGTTTGGTGTTGAAAATATTGCTATATTTTTTTCTATAAATTTGGTCAAACTTAAAAAGCTTCACAATGGCTCAAAGCGTCTTATAATATGAATTCCCACAAATGAGAGATGAGAATTGACATGTCTACTTAAAACTACTACAATAGCTGATGATAACAGCAAATTTTGCACTTGATTTGGGAGAAAGAGCAGTGGGCGACCTGGAGGAGGGCCGCGACGCCGGAGTCGACCTGGGTGAGGTTGGCGAGCAGCATGACGAGGCTGCGCGCGAGGCCCGGCTGCTCCCCGCCGCGCTTGGCCACGACGTCCATGGCGGCCACGACGGCGCCGAGCGACACGAGGCGACGCTCTCGCGCATGCGGAGCGCGATACCGAGGCGGTCTCGCGCATGCGTACCGCGATACCGGGCCTGCTGCCGCGGGAGCGAGAGACCGCAACGGTCTCGCGCGCGCAAAGCGCGACACCGCTTTCGGTCTCGCGCCCTCAAAGCGCGACAGCGCTGCCCCACCTCGCTCCTCGCTCTCGCGCACGCGTATAGCGACACCGCTTTCGGTCTCGCACTCCCAAAGCGCGACGCTGCGGGCCCACTGCCCTTCCCCAGGCTTTCCCTCGCGCATGCCGCGTCAGCACTATCGCGCGTGCAAAGCGCGATACCGCGTGCCCACGTCTTCCCTGTCGCGTCATAATCGGTCTTGCGGTTACATATAACGAAACCGGCCTCGGTCTCGCGTAACCAAAGTGCGAGAACGATGGCTCCGCCCGAGGTAGTCGTGGGGATTTCTCCACGTGGCGCTCTCGCCCCTGGAAAAGGCGATACCGCTACGGTCTCGCAGCTCTCTTGCGCGAGAACACCAGCTCAACTTCGCTCTCGCTTTTTCCGATCGCGATTTCGCCTCGCTCTCGCACTTTCAAAGAGCGAACATCGGTATCGCTATTCCAAAAAGCGATACCGATGGTTTATTTCCGCAAATCGTTCGCTATACGGTATATTTTTGCACAATCAATCCATAAACAGTATAATTTCAAAAAAATTTCGAAATTTGTCTATCAACAGTAGTACTTGATGAGGGCATTTGGGTAGTTTTGCAGCTATGCTAATTTTACCTTGGGTTTCTAGGATTCGATTTTTACTGAGACGGAGGGAGTATATTGTTAAACCATAAACGCGGTATGGCTTAACATAGTTGGAGTGGAGTAGCCGCCGCAGCCTTCGAGCTACGACTAAACAAAAGAGGGCCTACGAGGATAGGGAGATACACGTGTCGGCTTTCTATTGAGTACTCCCTCCGTCCTAAAAAAACAAATCTACAACGAATCTGAACAGAGGTATATCCAGATTCGTAGTACTATGATGTATCACATTCAGTATTAGGTTGGTTTTTTATGTGACGGGGAAAGTACAATCCGAGCTGGACGTAGGGGTAGGGGCCGCCCCCATAGGCAGCCTCGAATGATCGAATTTTACGTAAAGGCCCCGCGAAATTGTAGGATTGTACTTGGGAAGCCTGGACGGATGAGAGTAAGGATAATACAGTAGTAGGCTACAAACTTAACTATAAGCTTACGTGGAAAAAAAATATAAAGAAAAATAAAAAGTGTTGACTCTCATATAAGAGCTAGCTATATACTTGCTCTAAGACATTTACATTAAATTCATAGTAAGAGAGAGGGGAGAGAAAAATAGCCAATAGTTTTAAGCCCGCGTTCTAAACAGCTAATGCAGTTTAGCTATTCCTCATTTTTCGTTAGCACGCTTTTCAAACTACTAAACGGTATATTTCGTGTAAAAATTTTCTATATAAAAGATGCTTTAAAAATCAAATAAATTCATTTTTCAATTTTTTAATAATTAATACTTAATTAATTATATGCTAATCGCGTTTCTCATTTTACTTGAAGCTAATCATCCCAACGCAACCGCTGAAAAAGAACGCGGCCTTGGTATGAGCTAATAGCCAATAGTTAACTATACTATTAAACTTGCTGTGATTATGACCTGTAGTCTACCCTAAGAGTAAGTATAATAGGGCAATAGCAGCTGGCGATATATATGCCACGCCGTTTTTCGTGATGATGGAGGAGAAAGACGGGATAAGAGCATGTACAATAGCAGGCTATAAGCCAGCTGCAAACATATTTTAAGAAGATAAATCAGGAGATAGAAGAGCAGCGGGCTACCGATCTGTAGCCAGCTGTAGCACGGACTCCAAGACGCAGTGTGTCTATGATAGGTAGGACTAGGTATTAATAATGTAGTATATAACTATTATATAAATGAGCTATTAGATTGGCTATAGATGAATTGGAGCTGGTAGTTGGCTATACTATTTAACTTGCTCTAAGAGAGAGCAAGCCGGTGACTAAAAATAGTCGCTGATTGTTGGTGCCATCCACAAGCATGCTGATATCACGTGGTTCTGTCCGACCAGCGATGCGAGCGTCCACCTAAAGACTAGGCTATGTGTGTGTTTAGATCACACTAAAATTAAAAGTTTAATTGAAATTGGAACGATGTGATGAAAAAGTTAGAAGTTTATATACATAGAAAAATTTTGATGTGATGAAAAAATTAGAAATTTGATGAAATAGTTTGGAACTAAACTCGGCCTATGTTTGATACTAATTGCCAAACATATCAAGCATATTTATTAGGAACAGACTGGTGATTGAACCGTTGAGACACTTGGTGCAATGGTTTCTTTGTTGGACCGGTGATCGCTCAAACCAATAGTTTAAAGCCGCTCAAATTCACACGTGTTGTAAAGTTTTAGATTTACCAATAGATAGGCTGTGTTTAGATAGGGGTAAAAATTTTTGTCATGTGACATTGGATATATGAACACACATTTGAAGTATTAAACGTAGTCTAATAACAAAACAAATTACAGAATCCGCCTGTAAACTGCGAGACGAATTTATTAAGTCTAATTAATCCATCATTAACAAATATTTACTGTAGCACAACTATATCAAATCATGGAGCAATTAGGCTTAAAAGATTTGTCTAACAAATTAGTCGCAACCTGTATAATTAATTATTTTTTTAGTCTATATTTAATACTTCATGCAAGTATTCAAACGTTCGATGTGATAAGGTGAAAAATTTTAAGGTGGGATATAAACATGGCCATAGTATGGTTGGTGGAAACGGGAAGGTTTTGGGTTTTTATCCGGTTCTAAGAAAACCCGTCCGATTCAACTAGTTTATAGCGGCTCGAATGCATGGCTGATCTTTTATCTAGATTGGCTAAGGGCATGGTTGTTTTCTTTTCTAGTCCGGTCCTAATAACAGGCATAATAAAAAATGATAATAAATAGTTAAATTTTCCGTGGATAAATGGACGTAACCACGTGGGCACATTGGGGCTGACAAACCAAAACGGGCTTAACCAGATTTATTATCTGGGCAGGGCCAATAACACAGCACGAAACTTATAGCCGATCCGATGTTACAATTTTGGCTGAAAAAAAATCATCAGCTCTACAGTAATTCAAAAAATAAACCTAAAAATAGGCAAATCTACAGTATATCCCCATCTCGTCGTCTCCGCGCCAGTTTCCATCTCGCGAGCAGAGCCGCCGCCGCCGTCGTCCTGTGCTTCCGCCGCATTCCGGTGAGCATCCGAATCTTCTCTCTCGTTCATCTCTCTTTCTCCCAGTCCCACCCACTTCCGTCTTGAAATTCGCTCGCATTAATCATAGCTCTCTTTTGCTAGTAGATCTGGAACTGGGAAGCAGCTTCTTTTCTCTTGCTGATTGGCCTTAACCTAGTTATAATACAAGTAAAAGTTTGATTTCTTTTCCCCACAATTAAAGTTTGATTTCTTTCCCCCAATAAAAGTTTCTTTGTTAGTTGTTGATTCTAGTGGCGGACATAGGATTTTATAAAGGAAAAAGTACGAATTACACTCCGAACTATCGCGGTCGTCTGAATTACCCCCGAACCACGAAACCGGACATTCTTCACCCCCAACTATACAAACCGGACGAATTACCCCCCTCGTCTCAATCCACGGTGGTTTCGGTCTACGTGGCGTACACGTGGCAGTCCAGTCAGCGTTTTTTAATTAAAAAATTATGGGACCCGCATGTCATACACTTCTTTCTCTCTCTCTACTCTCTCTCTCTCTTCTCTCTCGCGCAGCGCGCACGGCGAGAGCGCGGGGACGGGCGGTCGGCGACAGCGGCTCGCGGCGGCGGTGGCGGTGGGAGGTGAAGGCGAGCCCGGCGGCAGCCAAAGTGGTCGACGAGCCCCACCACGCCGAGCAGGACGATATGAGCAGCGACGGCGAGGAGCTCCAGGGCGAGCGTGGCGGCGGAGGAGCGTGGCGGCGGCGGCGTGCTCTTCCTCCACCCTTGGGCCCAGGTCGGCGAGGTGAGGCGAGCGCGGCGGCGCGGATGGCGCGGACGTCGGCGCGGAGGAGGCGCGGAGCCGAAGGCGGCGGAGGAGCGGAGGCAGCCGGAGGAGCGTGGCGGCGGAGTCGTTGTAGGTGGCAGGCTCCTCCTCGTCGCCACGCAGCCCCGCCGCCACGCTCCTCGCCGCCTCCACCTCCACGCCAACGTCCGCGCCGTCCACTCCTCCGCCGCCACGCGCCTCCGCTGCCTCTGCCGCCTCCGCCTCCGCGCCGACGTCCATGCCGTCCGCTCCACTGCCGCCACGCTCCTCCGCTGCCTCTGCCGCCTCTGCCTCCGCGCCGACGTCCGCGTCGTCCGCTCCTCCGCCGCCTCCGCCTCCGCGCCGACGTCGCGCTGCCGCGCTCGCCTCACCTCACGGACCGCCACGTCGACCGGGCCCAAGGGCGGAGGAGGAGCGCGCCGCCGCGCTTGCCCTGGAGCTCATCGCCATCGCCGCTCATGTCATCCTGCGCGCGTGGTGGTGGTCCCCTGCTCGGCGTGGTGGGGCTTGTCGACCTGCTCGGCGTGGTGGTACTCCTCGCACCTCCTCGGCCGCCGTCGCGCTCGCCTCATCTCCGCGCCGCCGCGGCGCGAGCCACGTGTCGCCGACCCCCGTCCCGCGCTCTCGCCGTGCCGCTGCGCGAGAGAGAAGAGAGAGAGTAGAGAGAGAGGGTAAGAAGTGTATGACATGCGGGTCCCATATTTTTAATTAAAAAAGCGCTGACTGGACTGCCACGTGTACGCCACGTAGACCAAACCACCGTGGATTGGCCCGGGGGGTAATTCGTCCGTTTGCATAGTTGGGGGTGAAAAATGTCCAGTTTTGTGGTTCAGGGGGTAATTCAGACGACGCGATAGTTCTGGGTGTAATTCGTACTTTTTCCTTTTATAAATAAGGAACGATAAACTAATTTATTTATAAAACAATAAATTATCTAATTGTTATACAATATTATCTCTAAAGAAATGTAAAATAATCCAATACATCATAAAAAATCAGACTAGAAATAAACTAAATCTTATTTTTATACGTAGATCTCATTGTAATGCATAGGTATGTAACTAAGTGAATGTCACAACTCACTTGAACGATTATATAGTGCATTATGATCATGTGATTAATAACAAGTGTTGATCACTAGTTCATCCAAAAAAAATTATATGACTATATCGTTTAATATTATTAACATTATATCATTCTAGATTATGTTTAGCAAAAATATCTTTCTCTAAAAAAAACTAGTCAGGTACCTTTTATAAATACAATATAATTAACAAAGACAAATCTATTGTTTTCTCATGTAAAAACATATAAATATAATTACGGAGCACACACACATGCAGCTCTGCTACTCCTCCGTCCCTAAAATATAAGGGATTTTGGTTGGATGTGACACATCCTAGTACAACGATCTAGACAGGCTAAAATCCCTTATATTAGCTGTAGCAATATTATTATTAAAAAAAATAAGAAGGAGAAAACAAGTGGGAAGATGAAACAGAAGATATAAAGTTAAGTTTTTAGTTTCACACCATTTACTACAAAGAACAATTTTAATAATATTGAATATTATCGATTAATGTGAGTATATGCCATCACTATGAATGTGAGCAACCACCTCATGTGTTTGGGCTTGTTACTAACCTCTTCTTTTCTTACTTCTTTCGAAGTTCTCTAAACATATTTTAGGTAAAAGATGTTTTGTTTTGAAAAAAGAAACAATTTAACTAGATTATTTTTTAAGAGAGAATCCATCGTGTGCCGCTGACTTTATACTTGTTCTATATATGCCACTGAGTTTGTTAAATTCTACATTATTGCATTGTATTTTTGCTTAAATTCTATAATACCATTGCCGTCCATTTAGATTCCTTTAGTACCCTATAATTTTGTCCTAATGATTGAAATTCCCTAGGATAAAAATTTTCAAAAGTTTGGCCGAAAATTCCGAAATATCATATAATAAACTAGGCAGAGGAATTGCCCATCTTAAACTTTGTAAGTTTTACAATCTGTATGATAAATTGTACAATGCTAACGGAGGCTATCTAGACGACAATGGTATATTATAGAAGTTAAGCAAAATACAATGCCATATTAGAACTTGACAAACCAATGACATATTGTAAGCAGGGGCAAAATCAGTGATCTACAATGGATTGTCTCTATTTTTATGGTTGTCGCTTAATTACCTATCTACTAGATGCGGCATTTTTAGAAAAGTTAAATTTTATACTGTAAGTTCATATCTACACATTAAATTACATACACTTATAATATAATTTCCAATTATAAAATGCCCTATTCTCATTTTATAGGAGAAATATGGAAAAATGATTTTATTATCTATTTAATTATGAGAAAAATATTAGTCCAAATTAACATATATATAGAAAATAAAAAACAATATGAAAGAATTACGAAAATACTACTAATGTAGTCATCATATATAATGCAAAGAAAGAAGACCACACACAGGCGAATGCTTTATTATTGAGCAAAAATATGGTATTATTTTATCATATTTTAACGAAATCTATCTAACCATAATTATCATCCGTGTTAATAGAAATCTGTATCGTCATGCATCAACATATCATGATATTATTAGTTATAGCTAAGTACACCAGCCGCAACCATACTTAGCATATCACAAGACTATCGGGTAACGGACGATTATCTTTAATTGTGCTAGAGAAAAAAAAAGTACTCCCTCCTCCCATAAAAAACCAACCTCGGACTGGATGTAGTAAAACGAATCTAGACATGCATATGTTCAGATTTGTTGTACTAGAATATGCCACACCAGTTTAGATTCGTTTTTTGGGCAAAGGAGTAAATTACAGTCCATACTATGTATTCTTAAAAATTCTTAAAAGTTTCCATATAATGTATCCTTTAACCATTATTTTCATTTACACAATAGCTAACTTTACATTTTCAATTTATACCACCTTATTCTATCCATCTCAAGTCCGGTGACTCAGCAATCACTCCGCACATTAACTCTCTCTCTCTCCATTTCTTTTTCCCTCCGGCAGTTGGATAACCGATAGATCTAGCAGGAAGGAGCCCGGATATAGCACATCGTGTCTTCGTTGGGTCAGTTCCTGCCTCCCAAAGTCCCTGCAAGCTCGACATCCCCGACCTCAACGGCAACCATGACAATAGTGTGCATCACAATAGGGTAGGAGAAAAAGACATGTCGTTACTAGAGGATAATGTTGCGCATGTAAAGGCAAAGAGGAGGAACGATAATGGCTCATGGGAAGAGCGTGATGACGGTGTGTAGAGTGGCAGCTAGTGGTTGCTGGTGGTATGAGAAATTTGTTGTTGACACAATCGCTTAATTTTTCCTTAAGTATTGATGATATGTGGGTCACCAGTTATATAAAGAAATAGTACTAGCTAGCTTTAAAATACTACCTCGGTCCCAAAATAAGTACACCGTGAAAATCCGTGTCAAACTTTTGGCCGTACCGTGCTTATTTGAAAAGTTTAGAGAAAATTAAATAAATTAGTCACACGAAAAAACTATTCATGTTTTATCATCTAATAACAATAAAATATTAATATCTACTATTATAAAAATTGAAGATTTTTTGTCGGTATTTTAGTACGTCATCCGTGTATGAGTCGGTTTTTAAGTGGTAGTTGCACTTTTGTTAATAAAGAAATAATCATATAGAAATCTATTTAACCTCATGCTAACTTGAGACGATCAGACTCCTAACTGCAGCCTATGATTTTCTAAAAAAAATTTCCAAGCGAACTCCCACAGTGAATTTCATCTTAACTAAACCATATAACAATATAAGATTAAAATAGACTTTACCGTTACAACGTACATGCGTTTTTTCTGGTCATAAAAAATTTCAAATAAGACAAATAGTAAAACATTGAATGTGAATAGCCAAAACTGGTACTTTATTTTGGGACGGACTGAGGGAGCAGTAAATAAAAATATTAAGATAAGGGCGGAGTAGTCGAGTATATCGCGTAAAGAGAAAGAATCTCCCGATTGGTCTCGTTCTCGTTGTCTCCTCCGCTCCTTGCGCCGCCGCCGAGACGAGGGGAGGGCCGGGTGGCGATCTCCATCTGGCGAGCAGAGCAGCGGAGGGGAGGGGATCCTGGTGAGCATCCGCGTCCTCTTTCTGATTCATCTCTCTCTCTCTCCCCCACCCCACCGGGGCTGGAATTTGCTTGCCTTCGTGAACCCTACTAGCTTCTCTTCTAGATCTTCTCCTCCTCCTTAATTTGATAGCCTTAAACCTCTCCTAATTCAAGTAATAACAGTTTGTTTGTTCACCCAAAAGTTTGTCCCAAGTTGGATCCGCCCTGGTTGATTCATCTATAATGTTCCGTAGGACAAGCGTGGTTGCAGATAATTCTGCCCTTTGCTAACTAAGCTCCCCTAGAAAGGGGAATTTTTTTTTTTTTATGTCCAACTCATTTGATTTCATTCTTTGAGGTTATGTTTTGCCCTCAGATCAGGTATTATATTGCAGGGCTTTGGTCCAAAGCTGTAATGATGTATATGCATCATAGTCTTCTGTTATCTACAAAAACAATGAAGCGGTGTAGTTAATAATAGTCAACTGATTTTGCTCATGAGAATTCACTGGAATTTTCTATGATCTACACTTGAACTTCTTTGTATAGTGCTGCCTTTTTAGCTATTTGACAGTTCTTGGGTATCTGAATTGTGTTGTTAGAATTACTTGCTGGAATCATACTTGTTCTTAGTTCTTACAGTCACTGTTTATTCACTTCTTACAGAGATGGTCAGTGCCACTAACTGCTGAAGCTATTGCTATACTATTACTAGTACTAGCTTTCAATTTTCATTCATTATTGTTTGTTACTAGTACTATACTAGTCAAGAGGCGGTCTAATAATCCTTTGCATTCTTGCCATGTGGGGTTCAGGTTCAGGGGCATCTCCTCTTTTCTTTCCCTTGCCGCCATTAGCCCAAGCAGCTATCTGGATTCTGGAGTATAGTTCTCTAGCGCACGAACAGCATCCGTGACGAAGCGCATCCATGGCGGCGGCACCGACGAGAGCGGAGGCGCTGTCCCTCTTCCGGTCCCTCCTCCGCACGGCAAGGCAGTTCTCTGACTACAACATCCGCGAGTACACGCGCCGCCGCGCCGCGGACGCCTTCCGCGAGAACCATGCCCTCGGCGATGCGGCTGCCGCGGCGGCAGTGTTCGCGGACGGGAAGAAGCAGCTGGAGGTGGCAAAGCGGCAGGCGGTGGTGTACTCTCTGTACGCCCCAAAGGCCAAGAGCATCATGGAGATGAAGCTGCAGTGATCGGTGCAACTAAAACTGAGATGTTATTATGTTTGCTAGATAATTTCCATGACATGGTTGCTATGAGTTCAATAAACTAGTCAATTCCACAATTCTGGTCTCTTGTGTTCAACATGCCATTACCTGTTAGGCAGGGCTCCTGCCTTTTCAACATGCCATTAACTGTAAGCCAATCTGTTTCGTGGCTTTGCAATTATCCTGCTGCCCCTGGTTTTCCTAGACCTGTGCTAGCTTTGGCTTCTACCATGCACACTACTCAGGGGCGAAGCTAGCATCAAAACAAGGGGGGTGCGCTACCATTGAGAATCTAGAAAATTTCTTTGCAACACTGTATATTCTAGTCTTTTTAAGTGAGAAATTAGGAATTTGGGGGGTTCATGTGCACCCCCCAAACACTATACAGCTTCGCCACTGACACTACTAGTTCTCATCACAGTGGTAACTGTGGTTGGATTGGTATCAATTGCCGCACTTATCAACTGTTTGATGAAATGCCGCAGTGACCCATCCTGAACTTTAAAACCCAAACAAGCCGAGGCTGTGTGGAGCTTGAGCTGCTTGCTGCTTTCCCCGTGAGAGGGCTAGAATAGATTGCATATGTACTAAGTGCAAGTTTTGGAAACCAGACCATAACTCTAGCAAACTGGTCATAGTTTAGCATGGTGAATTGTCGAGGGGCTGAAGAAATATCCCCTGAGATAGTAGTATTCTGTCAGAATGCATGCCACCAAGTAACTGCAGAATCATGTACTGATAGTACTATGGTAGTTAGCTTGGATTTGATATGTGATCACTTATCAGTGATATATTCCAATGAAATGCCTGTAATATTACAAGAGCTGCTTTAGTGGATCCCAGAAAGACAACTAAAAAGGGAGGGGGGAAACAAGATGATTGCTTTGCCCAGTAAACTATGCTTGCTCTCATGACCAGGCCTTTCTCCTGTTAAGTGAGCTTTGACGTTTTTTTCCCATAAGCTAATGGATATCATGTTGATAAAAAAGAGCAGCTTCTATATCCATTCCTTGAAAAGAACAGGGCCATAGTACTGATTGATACTGGTTAGAGAATTGTGCATGTCCCATGAAGGTATTATTGTTAGTCAAACTGTACAGAAGGAAGATCCATAGACTGAGATTGTAGGATCCATCATCCCATTTGAGACCATTATAACGTAAACTTTTTTATTTGATTCCATAGAAAGATGTTCTGAACTAGAAGCCTTTTTTTTTTTTGTTGAACTCATAATATCAGGTTCTAAACTATAAATCCTTTTCTTGTTGAACATTAAAACGTGTTCTGAACCAGGAACAATAATTTTTGAAATCAAGCTGAGTACCGTTGGTACATATTTGCTTATCATCAGCATTATGTGCTTTTGCTTTAGGATTCGCAGGGTTTTCTTTTGGTTGCCTCTGAAGTGGGACCAATATTTATCTCCTGTATCTCTTGGTGAATTTTTCTTAAATTTGTTCTAGGCGCACATCTGTTGTTATTTGTGTTGAAATCGATTAGACAATTGGAATTCTGCTATTTGGTTGTTCATTGCCTCGTAAAAGTGCATCTATTGACGAGTTAACTTGTAGATTTCTCTTTGAACCTGCCAGACGGAACCTTGTAATTTTCTATTACTATAGTCTGAATTGCGGTTTACGCAAATGGATTCCATCACAGCCCTGAAAAAAAAACATTTAAATTTGGCAGAGGAATTTCTTGGAGGAGCAAGTTACGTAACCTTCGCATTCAGAGAAATGCTAATGGTTCTCTTTGGCGGGCATAGCTTCTATGCCTTGTTCGTACTTCCTCCGTCCGACAAAAGAACAAATCTAAGTATTATTTAGATATGACATATTCTAGTCTTGTGTCAGGAAGTGTGTTCAGAGTGAAGTACACTGCACTTTCAGAAAATCTGGAGGAGGAAGGAAACGGAGGAGTCCCCTCCCCTGCGGTGTGCGGTGGGGTTGTTAGAGCATGAGCAATGGGTATCCTCAACCCATGCCTTCGCAATTGTCATCCCGCTTCCGTCACCGGGCCATGCCCCTAGAGGGAGGCGTGACCCCCATGAGGGAACGGGGGCCTCCACTCTCTTTTCCTGAGCCATGGCTCATGGTCCCGTCTCCCCTGCCTCATCCCTTCCGGATTTTCCTTCTTGCCCTTCTCGCCTCAGCCGCTGACAAGGCCTCCATCCGCGCGGAGTGGAGCAAGACAAGCCCGCACGTAGCTACAACCACCATCGCGACCTCCTCAGTCGGCACCGTGCCCGCCACCGCCACCGCCTCCTCCTCGATGCGGCACGGCCAGTGCCGCTCCATCCCGACTTGGTCGGGGGGGGGGAGGGGGGTTGGCAGATCCGCCTATGACGGCGCTGGATCTTCCGCCCCCAGTCGGCGACGTCGCGAGGCGGAGGAGGCCGGCGACGACGCGATGCAGGGAGGACGACGACAAAAGAGAGAGGGAGAGAGTGCCGTCAGCCACCCATTGCTCGTTGTTGGCCACCGCGCCCCGCTCTCGTGCTTTGAAAGAGAGAGTGGGGGAGCTCGCGCGCCATCAGCCACCCGCTGCTCGTCGTCGGCCACCATGGCGGCGCGCTAGGCCTAAGTTGGAGGCGGCGCGGTGGGGCGGCGTCATTGGGAGCGAAGAGGGAGAGAGAGCGAAGAGAGAGGCGATGAGAAGAGAAGAGAAGAGAAGAGATGGGTTAAAAAAGTAAGGCTAGGGGAGGAAAAAAATACATGTGGCTACGTGGGTTGAGGCACCCCAATGTGGGTTAGAGTACCTCTACCCGATTACTTGAGATTTTGAAGAACTCAACTACGAGTACCCCCATTGAGAGATGGCTGTCCCATGAAGTGGCTCCGGTTAGTGGGAACACCCATGAAGTGAATTTGGTTGTACATGGTTTTTCCTTCATGTTTTTCATGCCCACCACCTCCTCACCTGTCCCTACCCTAATACTCCCTCCGTCCCATAATATAAGAGATTTTAACTTTTTGTTTGTACTGTTTGACCACTCGGCTTATTTAAAAAATTTGTGCAAATATAAAAAACGAAAAGTTGTGCTTAAAGTACTTTGGATAATAAAGTAAGTCACAAATAAAATAAATAATAATTTCAAAATTTTTTGAATAAGACGAATGGTCAAATAGTACAAGTAAAAAGTTAAAATCCCTTATATTATGGGACGAATGGAGTAAATGGTAAATGGTCGAAAACGGTATGAAAAAATTAGGCTGTGTTCCTTGCTGTGTATTGGAAACACTTACGCAAAAAAAAAAGGAGCGGTCCATTAGCGTGCAGTTAAATAAGTATTGGCTGTTTTTTTCAAAAATTGATCAATATGATTTTTTAAGCAACTTTCGTATAGAAACTTTTTGAAAAAAACGCACCGTTTAGCAATTTAAAAAGCGTGCGCGCGAAACACGAGGGATGTGAGTTAGGAAAGTTGGAAAAAGAACTCAGCCATAGAAATGATGGTCAGTCGATCAGGAATTTATGTCACCATTTTTGCTACCTCGGTCCCAAAATAAGTGCAGCCGTGAAAATTCGTGTCAAACTTTTGACCGTCCGTCTTATTTGAAAAGTTTATGAAAAAATTAAAATAAATTAGTCACACGTAAAAAACTATTCATGTTTTATCATCTAATAATAATAAAAATATTAATATCTACTATTATAAAAATTGAAGATGTTTTTGTCGGTATTTTAGTACGTCATCCGTGTATGAGTCGGTTTTTAAGTTCGATCGCTTTTGAAAATACATATCCGTATTTGAGTTGGTTTTTAAGGTCGTTCACTCTTGTTAATAAAGAAAGAATCATATAAGAAATCTGTTTAAAAAACTCATGCTAGCTTGAGACGATCAGACTCCTAACTGCAGCCTATGATTTTCTAAAAAAAATATATCCAAGCGAACTCCCACAGTGAATTTCATCTTAACTAAACCATATAACAATAATAAGATTAAAATAAACTTTACCTGTTGCAACGTACGGGTATTTTTTCTAGTCATAAAAAAATTTCAAATAAGATAAACGGTAAAACGTCGAATGTGAATAATTAAAAACTGTACTTATTTTAGGACGGAGGGAGTAGTAAATAAAAATATTAAGATAAGGGCGGAGTAGTCGAGTATATCGCGTAAAAGAGAGAAATCTCCCGATTGGTCTCGTTCTCGTTGTCTCCTCCGCTCCTTGCGCCGCCGCCAAGACGAGTCGCGGCTGAACAGGGGAGGGCCGGGTGGCGATCTCCATCTGGCGAGCAGAGCAGCGGAGGGGAGGGGATCCTGGTGAGCATCCGCGTCCTCTTTCTGATTCATCTCTCTCTCTCTCCCCCACCCCACCGGGGCTGGAATTTGCTTGCCTTCGTGAACCCTACTAGCTTCTCTTCTAGATCTTCTCCTCCTCCTTAATTTGATAGCCTTAAACCTCTCCTAATTCAAGTAATAACAGTTTGTTTGTTCACCCAAAAGTTTGTCCCAAGTTGGATCCGCCCCTGGTTGATTCATCTATAATGTTCCGTAGGACAAGCGTGGTTGCAGATAATTCTGCCCTTTGCTAACTAAGCTCCCCTAGAAAGGGGAATTTTTTTTTTTTTATGTCCAACTCATTTGATTTCATTCTTTGAGGTTATGTTTTGCCCTCAGATCAGGTATTATATTGCAGGGCTTTGGTCCAAAGCTGTAATGATGTATATGCATCATAGTCTTCTGTTATCTACAAAAACAATGAAGCGGTGTAGTTAATAATAGTCAACTGATTTTGCTCATGAGAATTCACTGGAATTTTCTATGATCTACACTTGAACTTCTTTGTATAGTGCTGCCTTTTTAGCTATTTGACAGTTCTTGGGTATCTGAATTGTGTTGTTAGAATTACTTGCTGGAATCATACTTGTTCTTAGTTCTTACAGTCACTGTTTATTCACTTCTTACAGAGATGGTCAGTGCCACTAACTGCTGAAGCTATTGCTATACTATTACTAGTACTAGCTTTCAATTTTCATTCATTATTGTTTGTTACTAGTACTATACTAGTCAAGAGGCGGTCTAATAATCCTTTGCATTCTTGCCATGTGGGGTTCAGGTTCAGGGGCATCTCCTCTTTTCTTTCCCTTGCCGCCATTAGCCCAAGCAGCTATCTGGATTCTGGAGTATAGTTCTCTAGCGCACGAACAGCATCCGTGACGAAGCGCATCCATGGCGGCGGCACCGACGAGAGCGGAGGCGCTGTCCCTCTTCCGGTACTACAAAGAACAATTTTAATAATATTAGTATATTATTGATTAATGTGAGTATATGCCATACCATGAATGTGAGCAACCACCCTCATGTGTTTGGGCTAGTTACTAACCTCCTCTTTTTCTTACTTCTTTCGAAGTTCTCTAAACATATTTTAGGTAAAAGATGTTTTGTTTTGAATAAAAAAGAAACAATTTAACTAGATTATTTTTTAAGAGAGAATCCATCGTGTGCCGCTGACTTTGTCCTTGTTCTATAATATGCCACTGAGTTTGTTAAGTTCTACAGTATGTCATTGTATTTTGCTTAAATTCTATAATATACCATTGCCGTCCATTTAGATTCCGTTAGTACTCTATAATTTTATCCTAATGATTGAAATATCCCTAGGACGAAAAATTTTCAAAGTTTGGCCGAAAATTCCAAAATATCATATAATAAACTAGGCAGAGAAGTTGCCTATCTTAAACTTTGTAAGTTTTACAATCTGTATGATAAAATTGTACAATGCTAACGGAGGCTATCTAGACGATAATGGTATATTATAGAAGTTAAGCAAAATACAATGCCATATTAGAACTTGACAAACCCAATGACATATTGTAGAGCAGGGACAAAATCAGTGACACACAATGGATTATCTCTATTTTTTATGGTTGTTCACTTAATTACCTATCTACTATGATGCGGCATTTTTAGAAAAAGTTAAATTTTATACTGTAAGTTCATATCTTACACATTAAATTACATACACTTATAATATAATTTTCAAATTATAAAATGCCTTATTCTCATTTTATAGGAGAAATATGGAAAAATGATTTATTATCTATTTAATTATGAGAAAAATATTAGTCCAAATTAACATATATGTAGAAAATAAAAAACAATACAAAAGAATTACGAAAATACGTACTAATGTAGTCATCATATATAATGCAATGAGAAAAGAAGACCACAGGCGAATGCTTTATTATTGAGCAAAAATGATGGTATTATTTTTGTCATGTTTTAACGAAATCTATCTAACCATAATTAATCAGTCCGTGTTAATAGAAATTTGTATCGTCATGCATCAACATATCATGATATTATTAGTTATAGCTAAGTACACCAACCCAACCATACTTAGCATATCACAAGACTATCGGGTAATGGACAATTATCTTTAATTGTGCTAGAGAAAAAAAAAGTACTCCCTCCGTCCCTTAAAAAACCAACCTCGGACTGGATGTGTCACGTCCTAGTAAAACGAATCTAGACATGTATATGTTCAGATTTGTTGTACTAGAATATGCCACACCAGTTCTAGATTCGTTTTTTGGGACAAAGGGAGTAAATTACAGTCCATACTATGTATTCTTAAAAATTCTTAAAAGTTTTCATATAATGTTATCCTTTAACCATTATTTTTATTTACACAATAGCTAACTTTACATTTCAATTTAGACCACCTTATTCTATCCATCTCCAAATCCGATGACTCAGCAATCACTCCGCACATTAACTCTCTCTCTCTCTCCATTTTCTTTTTCCCTCCGACAGTTGGATAACCGATAGATCTAGCAAGAAGGAGCCCGGATATAGCACATTCGCTCTTCGTTGGGTCAGTTCCTGCCTCCCAAAGTCCCTGCAAGCTCGACATCCCCGACCTCAACGGCAACCATAACAATAGTGTGCATCACAATAAGGTAGGAGAAAAAGACATGTCGGTTACTAGAGGATAAGGTTGCGCATGTAAAGGCAAAGAGGAGGAACGATAGTGGCTCATGGAGAAAGAGCGGTGATGACGGTGTGTAGAGTGGCAGTTAGTGGTTGCTTGTGGTATGAGGAATTTGTTGTTGACACAATCGCTTAATTTTTTCTTAAGTATTGATGATACGTGGGTCACCAGTTATATAAAGAAATAGTACTAGCTAGTTTTAAAATACTACCTCGGTCCCAAAATAAGTGCAGCCGTGAAAATTCGTGTCAAACTTTTGACCGTCCGTCTTATTTGAAAAGTTTATGAAAAAATTAAAATAAATTAGTCACACGTAAAACCGCTCCTTCCACGCGGGCGCCGCCAGCTATCACGCCAGCGGCTGCTCCCAGCTACAAAATTTTGTGATTTCGGGTAGGGGAAGATGGCGCCAGCGGCAATCTCGCCATTTCGAAAAATTTCTCACCTCTTTTGACCCAAAAATTTAAAATATTGCCTTCAGTGTCCTATAGCCAATTACATAATTTTTGTAGTGTCCATCAGCCGTGTCACGTTTTTGCGGTGTCTCCCAACCAATTACACGTTTTTTTGAGTATCCTGTAGCAAATTTTGCCTTTAGGTAGACAAAAGATGTTTTGTTTTGAATAAAAAAGAAACAATTTAACTAGATTATTTTTTAAGAGAGAATCCATCGTGTGCCGCTGACTTTGTCCTTGTTCTATAATATGCCACTGAGTTTGTTAAGTTCTACAGTATGTCATTGTATTTTGCTTAAATTCTATAATATACCATTGCCGTCCATTTAGATTCTGTTAGTATCCTATAATTTTGTCCTAATGATTGAAATATCCCTAGGACAAAAATTTTCAAAGTTTGGCCGAAAATTCCGAAATATCATATAATAAACTAGGCAGAGAAGTTGCCCATCTTAAACTTTGTAAGTTTTACAATCTATATGATAAAATTGTACAATGCTAATGGAGGCTATCTAGACGACAATGGTATATTATAGAAGTTAAGCAAAATACAATGCCATATTAGAACTTGACAAACCCAATGACATATTGTAGAGCAAGAACAAAATCAGTGACACACAATGGATTGTCTCTATTTTTTATGGTTGTTCGCTTAATTACCTATCTACTATGATGCGGCATTTTTAGAAAAAAGTTAAATTTTATACTGTAAGTTCATATCTTACACATTAAATTACATACACTTATAATATAATTTTCAAATTATAAAATGCCCTATTCTCATTTTATAGGAGAAATATGGAAAAATGATTTATTATCTATTTAATTATGAGAAAAATATTAGTCCAATTAACATATATGTAGAAAATAAAAAACAATATGAAAGAGTTACGAAAATACATACTAATGTAGTCATCATATATAATGCAATGAGAAAAGAAGACCACAGGCGAATGCTTTATTATTGAGCAAAAAATGATGGTATTATTTTTATCATCTTTTAACGAAATCTATCTAACCATAATTAATCAGTCCGTGTTAATAGAAATCTGTATCGTCATGCATCAACATATCATGATATTATTAGTTATAGCTAAGTACACCAGCCCAACCATACTTAGCATATCACAAGACTATCGGGTAATGGACAATTATCTTTAATTGTGCTAGAGAAAAAAAAAGTACTCCATCCGTCTCATAAAAAACCAACCTCGGACTAGATGTGTCACATCCTAGTAAAACGAATCTAGACATGCATATGTTCAGATTTGTTGTATTAGAATATGCCACACCAGTTCTAGATTCGTTTTTTGGGACAAAGGGAGTAAATTACAGTCCATACTATATATTCTTAAAAATTCTTAAAAGTTTTCATATAATGTTATCCTTTAACCATTATTTTCATTTACACAATAGCTAACTTTACATTTCAATTTATACCACCTTATTCTATCCATCTCCAAGTCCGATGACTCAGCAATCACTCCGCACATTAACTCTCTCTCTCTCCATTTTCTTTTTCCTCCGACAGTTGGATAACCGATAGATCTAGCAAGAAGGAGCCCGGATATAGCACATTCACTCTTCGTTGGGTCAGTTCCTGCCTCCCAAAGTCCCTGCAAGCTCGACATCCCCGACCTCAACGGCAACCATAACAATAGTGTGCATCACAATAGGGTAGGAGAAAAAGACATGTCGGTTACTAGAGGATAAGGTTGCGCATGTAAAGGCAAAAAGGAGGAACAATAGTGGCTCATGGAGAAAGAGCGGTGATGACGGTGTGTAGGGTGGCAGTTGGTGGTTGCTGGTGGTATGAGAAATTTGTTGTTGACACAGTCACTTAATTTTTTCTTAAGTATTGATGATACGTGGGTCACCAGTTATATAAAGAAATAGTACTAGCTAGTTTTAAAATACTACCTAGGTCCCAAAATAAGTACAGCCGTGAAAATCCGTGTCAAACTTTTGACGGTCCGTCTTATTTGAAAAGCTTATGAAAAAATTAAAATAAATTAGTCACACGTAAAAAACTATTCATGTTTTATCATCTAATAACAATAAAAATATTAATATCTACTATTATAAAAATTGAAGATGTTTTTGTCGGTATTTAAGTACGTCATCCGTGTATGAGTCGGTTTTTAAGTTCGATTACTTTTGGAAATACATATCCGTATTTGAGTCGGTTTTTAAGGTCGTTCACTTTTGTTAATAAAGAAATAATCATATAAGAAATCTATTTAAAAAAACTCATGCTAACTTGAGACGATCAGACTCCTAACTGCAGCCTATGATTTTCTAAAAAAAAAATATATCCAAGCGAACTCCCACAGTGAATTTCATCTTAACTAAACCATATAACAATAATAAGATTAAAATAGACTTTATCCGTTACAACGTACAAACATTTTTTCTAGTCATAAAAAATTTTCAAATAAGACAAACGGTAAAACGTTGAATGTGAATAATACAAAACTGTACTTATTTTGGGACGGAGGGAGGGAGCAGTAAATAAAAATATTAAGATAAGGGCGGAGTAGTCGAGAGTATATCGCGAAAAAGAAAAAGAAATCTCCCGATTGGTCTCGTTCTCGTTGTCTCCTCTCCGCTCCTTGCGCCGCCGCCAAGACGAGTCGCGGCTGAACGGGGGAGGGCCGGGTGGCGATCTCCATCTGGCGAGCAGAGCAGCGGAGGGGAGGGGATCCTGGTGAGCATCCGCGTCCTCTTTCTGATTCATCTCTCTCTCTCTCTCTCTCCCACCCCACCGGGGCTGGAATTTGCTTGCCTTCGTGAACCCTACTAGCTTCTCTTCTAGATCTTCTCCTCCTCCTTAATTTGATAGCCTTAAACCTCTCTTAATTCAAGTAATAACAGTTTGTTTGTTCACCCAAAAGTTTGTCCCAAGTTGGATCCGCCCCTGGTTGATTCATCTATAATGTTCCGTAGGACAAGCGTGGTTGCAGATAATTCTGCCCTTTGCTAACTAAGCTCCCCTAGAAAGGGGAATTTTTTTTTTTTTATGTCCAACTCATTTGATTTCATTCTTTGAGGTTATGTTTTGCCCTCAGATCAGGTATTATATTGCAGGGCTTTGGTCCAAAGCTGTAATGATGTATATGCATCATAGTCTTCTGTTATCTACAAAAACAATGAAGCGGTGTAGTTAATAATAGTCAACTGATTTTGCTCATGAGAATTCACTGGAATTTTCTATGATCTACACTTGAACTTCTTTGTATAGTGCTGCCTTTTTAGCTATTTGACAGTTCTTGGGTATCTGAATTGTGTTGTTAGAATTACTTGCTGGAATCATACTTGTTCTTAGTTCTTACAGTCACTGTTTATTCACTTCTTACAGAGATGGTCAGTGCCACTAACTGCTGAAGCTATTGCTTTTACCGAGAAAAAGATGGACATGACTTTAGGTCTGCTATTTATTCATTGTTTGCTTAATGGCATCAGTTAAGATTTCAGAATATGAGCATAGTTCCTGGGATTTTAACTTTTTATGTGTACATGCAGATGATATTATTAAGATGTCAAAGAAAAAGAATCCTGGAGGCAAGAAACCTGCTAGACAACCTGTAAGCATTTTAGTTATTGACTGTACTCCATGCCATCTTGTATGGAAGTCAGTGAATAATCTCATCTTCTATCATTGCAGATCAAGAAACGTCCATTCCAGAATGACAACACTAATCAAGGGAATGCAAAGGTTCAGCGATTTATGGAATCTAGATCGTCCTTAAGACAAGTATGCTGTTTTTTCTATATGAAGTAATTCCTTTTTGTACTTTGTATTAGGTTCCATCTTAATATTGTTTTTTTCTGGATCTTTAGGGGGTCCTTGCACAAAGGAGGACAAATCTGGGTGGAAATCAGTTCGCGGCTACAAAGCAGGCTGCAAAGAAGGCTGCTACAATGCCAATACGCAGCAGGGGTGTCAGATGGAACAAGCCAAGGTATGAGCTAACTGCTGCACTGTTTCATTACTCTTCTTCTCTGCAGAGTCTTTATGAATTTATCTTATAAGAAATTATGAACAGGTAAACGATGGTTCTTTTATTGCTTATGAGAAGGTTTACTGCATTCAAGAACTTGTTAAATATTTTAGACAAATGCACCTGTGGGTACATGACCTGAGATTGATCGGTGCTGGTGTTTTGCATGCAACTACTGTATTAGATTCACCACTATTGGTGTTCGGTTGGTGCAAAGCACATGCAAGTTTAAAGTTCAACAGACACTCTTGGGGTATACGGCCTATTTTTTGGTTGAGCTGATAGAAACATGATGGATATGAGTTGGAGTAAGCTGATCAGATCATACTGGGTTGAACTTGATTTGTATGCCAAAATGCCATCACTCATCACAAGCGTTGAGCATTGTGCCTTTCTTTTCTGGCTGTGCTGGTCAAATTTATGGAATTTGAAAGGACCTTGGCATACATCAGTTATTGCCTGGCAATCAATATGGCAAATTTTTGATGTATTTATGGCAGCTGGGTGACTGCTGCTTGGGGAGGTCAGCCAAAAACTCTTTGTGAGGGTTCATTATTCTCACTTGTTTGGTGATCTCTAGCATCCCCATAGCTGTTCATCCCCGATACTGGTTATGGATTGATATGCTGAAGTTGAATGACTTTCAACTATTTGCTGCATGGTGTGGATCAATGGTTTTTATTTTGCTTTGACAACGGAAGTGTGAATCTAGCTTGTAGTGTTTTCAGCAAAGCTGTGATCATCTATGTTTTGGAGTATGTTCTGCTGCTGGTCTCATTCCTAGTTGGCCATATGAACCGGTGTACTGCTGTGCATTATTTTGAGTGTCCTCTTGTTGGATTTTGGACATCAGGTGCTATGTGCTTTCTATTTTATATGCCCCGATTAGTGGTCCCCAACAGTGATATTCACATTACTCATCTGAAGATCTTGGCATATCATGATTTTGCTTGTTAAGAGTGGGTGGATTCTCTAGCATTCTTGGTTGGTCCTGGAATGACGTTCCCAAGTGTTGACTGGTACCTCATTGGTTCAAGCAAGCAATAAATCACGACTATTGGGATTTGGGACATATTGAACTCAAATTTGGTATGAGGTAACAATTAGGATGTTGAGGGCCTTGTGAACCATGGTGCACCATGTATTTGCCCTCATTGATGTAATGGTCACATTTACTGTTTCTGCTTGGTATTGTTGTATGGTATGTATAACCTGACTTTAAAACTTAAAGAGGGGTTTGGTGAGTGGTTTGACCACTTTATGTAGCATATAGGTTATGGAAACATACTGCTTTTGGTACTCTGTTGCATACAAGAATATCTGCCTGAGTGAATTTTTGCCTGTGTGAGCTGCTAATGTTTTGTCCTGGATGCAGTGCCCCATCTAACTCAATACAGCGGAGGCCTGTAGGACAGGCTTTTCAGAATGGGAAGGTAAGAACGGAATCAGAGTTTAGATAGAGTTTACTGCCAGCACTTATTCAAGCATACTTTTTTAGTTTTTATTACTAGGGTGTAAAACCTTGTTTGCACATCTGCTTTAGTTTTCTATATCGCATTGGTACTATATTATTCTTGTGAAGTACGGGGTAGTACATTTAGTTTGTACTCCCTCCTTTACAAAATATAGGGATTTCTAGGTTGTCTAGCAGGGATTAAGGTTGAGAAGAAAAGACTATTGCCCATCAATATATTGATAAGGGATAAGTGGGGGTGGGAGGGTAAGTGGGGGTAAGATGGGAAGAGTTTTGAATAAAAGATCATGGACAAATTTGGTGAAACCCAAAAAGGTAAAGGAAAAATAATGTGCATGAGTGGAGTCCACAAGAAATTGGCCGATTCTGGAGGCTTTAGTTGAATACTTGAATGCTGTCCTGATGTTTTATACCATTAATTTTGATTTAGCTTTGCCACAATTCTTAGTGATTGCTCATATTAGTGTTTGGTTGCTATCATCCACCAATTTTGTTGAGCATTAGTGCAATACCTTGTTATGACTTATGATGGCCAAACATAACTATATAGATAAACCAAATGAAAAGAAACTAACTACACAATTGATCTCACAGCCCACCATACTCCAAGGAGATTCCTCTTTCTGTTTCTTGGTTACACTTCTGTTATTCACCTCCCCACAGCAAACCTTAGACTGCTTGCAAGGAGACTGGATTTGCTGATAGAGCAGAATGTGGGGGCTGTAAAGATTATGGGTGTGTTTCTGAAAGATGCATGTGCCTGAGGGGTTGCCCTGGCATGTTAGTGAGACGTATGAAGGATCTGGTAGGAGTGGTTCAACAATGATATATGATGATACTAAGATAAATAACTCGCCGTTGGCCACCGCGCCCCGCTCCCGTGCTTTGAAAGAGAGAGTGGGGGAGCTCACGCGCCATCAGCCACCCGCTGCTCGTCGTCGGCCACCATGGCGGCGCGCTAGGCCTGAGTTGGAGGCGGCGCGGTGGGGTGGCGTCATTGGGAGCGAAGAGGGAGAGAGAGCGAAGAGAGAGGCGATGAGAAGAGAAGAGAAGAGATGGGCTAAAAAAGTAAGGGTAGGGGAGGAAAAAAATACTGTGGCTACGTGGGTTGAGGCACCCCAATGTGGGTTAGAGTACCTCTACCCGATTACTTGAGATTTTGAAGAACTCAGCTACGAGTACCCTCCATTGAGAGATGGCTGTCCCATGAAGTGGCTCCGGTTAGTGGGAACACCCATGAAGTGAATTTGGTTGTACATGGTTTTTCCTTCCTGTTTTTCATGCCCACCACCTCCTCACCTGTCCCTACCCTAATACTCCCTCTGTCCCATAATATAAGAGATTTTGACTTTTTGTTTATACTGCTTGAGCACTCAGTTTATTTAAAAAATTTGTGCAAATATAAAAAACGAAAAGTTATGCTTAAAGTACTTTGGATAATAAAGTAAGTCACAAATAAAATAAATAATAATTCTAAAATTTTTTGAATAAGACGAATGGTCAAATAGTGCAAGCAAAAAGTTAAAATCCCTTATATTATGGGACGGATGGAGTACTATTTTTGTTTTGCTGTTCTCATCGCACGTAGTTTTTAGGTTGTGTTATTTCTCCTCTTTTTCCAACCGGCACGCAAGCATTTTCAAAGTACTAAACAATATGTTTTTAAATATTATATAAAAATTATTTTAAAGAATCATATCAATCCTTTTTAAGAAAAAATAGCTACTCCCTCCATCTACTTTTGATAGTCATATTTCATCTTGGCACACAGACCAAGGATAAGTAATTCTACTTATCATCCATTTAAATATGCTCCTAGTCATTCCTCGTAAACAAGCGATTCATTAATATTTACATTTCTCAATGCCCATGTAGCCAATCATGTGTGGAAGAATGAAGAGTCATGCATTAAATTTAAGAAAGTCATTAAGATGATAAGTTGTTGGATTGAAATATGCCTATCAAAAATAAAATTTTTAGATTTGGAAATATGACTATAAAAAATAGATGGAGGGAGTAATATTTAATTAACTATCTGTTAATGAGTTACTCTGTTTCGTGTGCACGGGAGATTAGCTTCCAACACATTTAAAAAAACACAGCTGAAAATGACATCAGATACCAAACTTTTAAATAGAACTAGTTAATGATGCGCCGAAATGTCTTTATAATCATTAATGAAGTTCTCAAACAAGAGCATCACTGATGGGATATTCCACATGGGAGTGGGACATAGTAGTACTTATACTAGTATGAAAGACAAACCTTAGTTTTCAACAAAAGATTTTAAAAACATTTATTATTTTTATTGTAAATTGTTTTAAACATACCATGGGGAAGTACCATGAGAACAAAATTACTACTACTTCCTCCATTTCACATTATAAAATTACTACTACTTCCTCTATTTCACAATATAAGACATTTAGGTTTTAAATAGATTAATAAATGGATCCACATATATACTTTATACATGTGTCTAAATCCATCATATACTTCCTTTGTCCCAAAATACAAGGGATTTTGGTTGTTTATATTTTTGGACGGAGAAAGTAGATCTTAGTGAATCTAGAAGAATTTGGATGAAAACAGAGCGGATAGTTTTCATCCACTCAAGAGAAAAACAAATATGGATATCGTTCGGATACAATTTTTTTTCCTCTGGATACGAATACAGATATGGTATTAGAGTTCCCAACCGATACGAATAATTATACGGAGGGACGAAAAGGCTAAAACGTTTCTTATAACGTGAAACAGAAGGGATGTGAATACGGATATGGTACGATAGTTTCCAACAAATACATATAATATTACGGAGGGACGAAAATGCTAAAACGTGCCTTGTAACGTGAAACAGAAGGGATATGAATATGGATATGGTATCATAGTTTCCAAGAAAATACTACGGAAAAGGCTAAAACGTACTCCCTCCGTTTCAAAATATTTGACACCGTTGACATTTTAGCACATGTTTGACCATTCGTCTTATTCAAAAAATTTGTGAAATATGTAAAACTGTATGTGTACATGAAAGTATATTTAACAATGAATCAAATGATATAAAAAGAATAAATAATTACTTAAATTTTTTAAATAAGACGAATGGTCAAACACGTACTAAAAAGTCAAACAGCGTGAAACATTTCGAAACGGAGGGAGTCTATCGTAACGTGAAAGGGAAGGAGTAAGTAGTAGTAGAAGTGAAATATGAGCACAAATGGAGGGGCTCCATCGCAAAAAAGGTCTTGGCTGCCGTCGCGTCCACTCCTCACCACCACCACCCAAACCTACCCCCCTCCCCTCCTCCCTTTCAAAAAGCTGCACGCGCCCGCCCAAACCGCCGCCCGCCGATCCCTTCCTCCCGCCGCAAGCAAACCCATGGCCCTCCTCCTCCTCGTCGTCCTTGCCGCGGCGTGGGCGCGGCGGTGCGGGCGGGGGCGGTGGCGCCGGCGCTGCGGGCCGCGGTGTGGGCGTGCCTCGCCATGTCCGCCATGCTCGTCGCCGAGGCGCGCCTGGATGGGCCTCGCCAGCCTCGCCGCCGCCGCCGCCAGGCGCCTCCGTGGGTACGGCTACCGCTGGGAGCCCATGGCCCGCCGCCCGACGTCGAGGCGCCGCGGAGTTCCCCATGGTGCTCGTGCAGATCCCCATGTACAACGAGAAGGAGGTGACCCCGCCCGGTTCCTGCATTCCGCCCGCCTAGTCCTCTCTCCCCCGTTGATTCATCGCATTTAATCCCAGAATTGTTGTTTTTTTTTTTTTTTTTTGTGGTGCAGGTGTACAAGCTCTCCATCGGAGCGGCGTGCGCGCTCACGTGGCCACCGGACCGTATCATAATCCAAGTCTTGGATGACTCCACTGATCCTTTCGTTAAAGTAAGCCTAGGTTTCAGTGACAAGAGTTTGTCTTGGTTGTCCAAAAAAAGGGGTCAAAATTTGGTTGCTGTCATGCTCATGGGAAATGTAAACTGTTACGTACATTCCAATGTTGGTCAAATCTCCATAAATCAATCATATGGTACTTAAACCCATTTTTCATTTGTTTTTAAGGATTAGTACAATCAGTGTCATTTGAATGTAGATAGGTGGCAGAAGCATAGGACGAATGCGCGTCATTCAGTGATTAGTCCGTATAAATTCCAAGTCTTAACGTCATTCGGTGACAAAAAGTTTGTCTTGATTGTCCAAAAAAAAAAGAAACAAATGCCTTGTGTTAACTCCATGCCAAAATTTGGTTGCTGTGATGCTCTTGTGAAATGTTCTGTATATTCGTACAGAACAATGCTTCTCAAATTTTCCTAAGCAAATCATACAGTATTTAACTCATTGTTATTTCTTTAAGGACTAGAATCAATATCATTCGAATGTAGATAGGTGGCAGAAGCATCGAACTAATGGACTTCCTTCAGTGAATAGTCTATACAAATTCCAAATCTTATTTCCGTGAATTGTTTTTGTTATAGTGTGGATATATGTGATGAAATGAATTTAGGCAACATGGAGACAAAACCATGTCACTGTGATTTATCAAGTAGAATAATTGTTATATGTAGTACTTATGCATTTATGCACCCTTGTTAAAGTACTTGATTTACGAATCTATGAGTTACTTGATTGCCACATAATACTTTCTTTCTGTTTTGCTTACTTGTTTGGATAGAATCGTTTAGTCACTTGGTCAGTAAGCAAACACAAACTCTTCATGAAACCAACTAATTAGTGCAAAATTGGAAGTGAGGTGATTGACAAACGGAAACTTTAAATATTAATGCATTGTTTTTTTTTCAGTGTGTGTTATTCATTTAGTATTTGTCTTGAGATTATTATGCCTTTATATTCTTTTAATTAGTTTTCATTAGTACAGGAATTAGTGGAGCTTGAATGTAAGGAATGGGCCAGCAAGAAAATTAATATCAAGTATGAGGTTAGAAACAACAGGAAGGGATACAAAGCAGGAGCCCTGCGGAAAGGCATGGAGCATACATATGCACAACTGTGTGACTTTGTTGCTATCTTCGATGCAGATTTCGAGCCTGAATCAGACTTCCTCTTAAAAACCATGCCATATCTTTTGCACAATCCAAAGATTGCACTTGTGCAGACACGTTGGGAGTTTGGTAAGCATACTTCTACCATTGTTAGATATTGTTGCTGTACTTTCATTATCATGCAAACGGAATGGAAGAAATGAAGCAGAGAGAATCATGTATTGTCAAAATGACAATCGTCTGTCAAAGTACTAAGTAGTATGGAGCATCAAGAATGAGGAATGGAAAGTGCATTGCCAACTTACTGGTTCCTCTTCATTGTTGCATGCTTAATGTTCAATAGTGAATGTTTCTAACGAAGGCATCTCTTCCTTCAAAAGAGTACAAAAATGCAACCATATCTAGATGTTCTCAAATTCAGAAATTGTCCGTTAGATGAGGTTTTGATGGATTGGATGTAGAGGGTCTTGAGGTTGTGATCACTCATGACTCATCGTGATTTTTCAATCTAAGTGGTTTCAAAATGTTTATCCATGTGGCACTTAAGCATCTATAAGTCCATTCAAACCTCATCTTCATCCAATGGTCCACATCCGAGTTTGCACATACCCAGGGATGTGTTCCCGTGAGATATTTTTCTTCCTGCCCCAAGAAGTATTAAACATAAGGATTGAGATTCCTAACAAAGTACTGGACTTGCCACAAAATGTAGAGTTGTAGACTACATCTTGACAAAGTATGAGACATTGAGACCCTTGCTCTTAAAATTTTTGAAGCTTATGTTTCTCCTCAAACTGCCATGCTTACTGATATGGGCATTTGTGCTCAAAGTCAGATCAGTGTCTTCAAAGTTTTTTTTTTTTTGACGCAAGTCTTCAAAGTTTTATGATTGTAACTACTTCATAATTGGGATATTGATACCTTCCATAAACAGGACTGCATATGAAGCAACGGTGGTTCAAAATACTAACTCCATCTCACAAATATGCATTATGATATGTATATTTCCTTAGTCCTACAAATAGCTAAACCTAAACAGTATGGTGATTTAAGTAACATTTTGGCTGAGAAACATATAACATGAACAGAGGACTAACAATTTCTACCCACTCTTCAGTAAAGATGCATGATATTATCTAGGTTGACAATTTTAAGCACTAATTTATTTATTCTGATTACTAATGATGTTCCGCTGCAATTTACCCCCTCTCTAAGGCAGTGGTAATATCGATAACTTGAAATGAGTAGTTTTGTTTATTCTGATTACAGGATGTTCCTGACCTGGCCTTTGCCGGGTGATTTTGCAGTGAACTACAATGTTTGCCTGATGACAAGGATACAGAAGATGTCACTGGACTACCACTTCAAAGTGGAGCAAGAGTCAGGCTCATTTATGCACGCATTCTTTGGTTTCAACGGTAAGAGCTGTTCTCGACTTCTCGTAGCCATTTACTTGAAGCTTCAATCTTGCTTGATATTTTAGCGTGAAGTGTACATGTACCAAAACAATAGCAACCTTGCCTACAGGTACAGCTGGTGTGTGGCGCGTATCTGCTATTAATCAATCTGGAGGATGGAAAGACCGCACCACTGTGGAAGACATGGATTTGGCTGTAAGGGCAAGCCTAAAGGGATGGGAGTTCTTGTATGTTGGTGATATAAGGGTATGTCTCACACTCCCTCTGAACCTAATATGCTTTTCGATGGGCATATGACTAGCATGTGTTATGCTGTGCCTTGACAGCATTGAAATTATTAATATTACACAGGTGAAGAGTGAACTCCCAAGTACCTTCCAGGCCTACCGTCACCAACAACATAGATGGACATGTGGTGCTGCCAATCTTTTCAGAAAAATGGCATGGGAAATTATTACAAACAAGGTTTGCCTTCTTGAACCTCTCCCCAAAAGACAAAAGTTTGTCTTGTTATCTTGTAACACTATTATCATCTATGTTTGATGTAGGAGGTATCAATGTGGAAGAAACATCATCTTCTGTACAGTTTTTTCTTCGTACGGAGAGCCATTGCTCCCATCCTGACTTTCTTGTTCTACTGTATTGTCATCCCATTGTCTGCCATGGTTCCTGAAGTCACTATTCCTGTGTGGGGCCTGGTCTATATTCCCACAGCCATTACTATTATGAATGCCATCAGAAATCCAGGGTAACGCATGGCTCTTTCCTACTAGTACAGCCTCCTATGTACTTTCTTACTGCCGACTTATCTAGATTATCTTATGCAATATGATAGGTCAGTCCATCTCATGCCATTCTGGATTCTATTTGAGAATGTCATGGCCATGCACCGTATGCGTGCAGCTCTAAGCGGTTTACTTGAAACTGCACGTGCAAATGATTGGGTAGTTACTGAAAAAGTAGGTGATCAGGTGAAGGATGAGCTTGATGTCCCACTGCTTGAACCACTGAAGCCCACTGAATGTGCTGAAAGGTAAGTGTAGCAACCAATAATAAATTTTACATCATCCCTTTTTTCGGGAGCAAAGCACAGTTTACTTTCAATGCTGAAAGAATAAAATACATGTTCAAGAACGTCTCTCAGATTTCAACCTTTGCCTTTGCAGGATTTACATTCCTGAGCTCTTGCTTGCGCTCTATCTCCTTATATGTGCATCGTATGATTTCGTTCTTGGAAATCATAAATACTACATCTACATCTACCTCCAAGCTGTTGCATTCACTGTGATGGGGTTTGGCTTTGTTGGAACAAGAACTCCTTGTTCGTAGCTTACCATTTACCATTTGAGATTTTTTTTCTCCTATGACAAGAGCCAGTATTTTGTGTGCAAGAAGGATGATCTGATGATAGGATATACAGAATTGGGTTAAATGATCTAGGCTAGAGATGTGTATATTTCTAATTGATGCAGAATGGGAGATGACTTCTAGAGTTCCAACCTCCCAGTAGTGGTAGGATGAGCCACCAGCTGTATCTGTTTTATTCAGGCATAATTTGGGAAATTACGTCCTGACTAACTAATGATCAATCAGTTTGATTCAGCATGATTTTTTTGAAATTGAAATTTTGCGTGCAGTTCTTTAGCCCTTGCAAATGTTGTCAATACCAACAAAATTTATGATATGTATTTCTGAACCAAGCATGCAGGAGAACTGCTCACTGTATTGATAAAGCAGGAGAATTACCTGAAGTTATTTCCATATATGATTCTAAACCCATTGATTGAAGCAATAATTTCTGGTCGAATATTACAAGTTTTGAATTCAAAATGCACATACACCTTATAAAAACAATAATAACAAAAACAAAACAGTGAACTTTGCTCATGTGTGTAGACAGAATAATTGTCTGATCTTGGAAGCATACCCGTTACCCTGATCTCCACGTGGGGACTTCTGAAGCTAGAGTGTATTGATAGGATTATCTTAGACATGAGTTTTTCTTTTTTCACAAATGGTCTTTGATATTTACTCTAAAAATAAATGTGTGGCATTGTCCAGTAGCTATTTCAGATGGTTCCCCGTTCGCAACTAATGAAGTTGAAGAAATAAGGGTACATAAAACGAGAAAATTATTAGTGTATGATTAATTGAGTTTTCATTTTATAAACTAAAATAATGGATTTGTTTGATATTTTAGAGCAACTTATGTACAGAGAGTTTTCACACGAAGACACCGTTTAACTGTTTAAAAAACGTGTTAACGAAAACCGATGTTGAATCTACATCTTAATTAGAAAAGAACGAGGCACGGCATGAAGAAAAACCATTTTAACATGGCCTTTTTTTTTCCTTGATAAAAGTGTTTTTTGTTTTGGGAAATGATATACAAGTGTCAGACTGGCACTTGGCCAGTTGGCTTCTTCACCAACAAAGAAACGCAAGGTTGGTTGGAGTTTTGCTGCATTTTCTTGGCCCATATGCGGTCTAGTATATGTGTGTGTGTGATGTGATTAGCCCATTTGAGCCACAGCGTAGCGTCTGCTTGTGGATCACCAAACCTGTCTGTCTGTCGCTGTGGAGGTGGTGGAAAGCACTACGCTTTGCTGCCCTTTTTCTCCTCCTCATCACAGCCAAGTATAACATGAAACGTCGCTCTCCTTTCGATGCTTTCCTGAACTTAAATGCGAAGAAGAAGAGATGGTGGAATTGAATGTGAGGAGGTAGTGCAAGCAAAGGAATCAAAGGACCTTTTTGTTGTGTTGGAAAAAAATGACTTTAGTTTGTTGCTTTCTAGAGTGTGGTAAGAAACCATGAGAATTTTTGGTTTATTTAAGTACACTAGCATATTGCCTGGCGCCTGTGTATTCGCAACAAAATTTTAATTAATTGAAATCATATGCATCTCGTAATTTTCTACGTATATTTAAGGACTAATATGTTGGTCTGTGCCCTGTTATTTTCTCATGAAGATATACTGGATTTTATCTTAGTTTTCGTTAGCATGTCTTTCAAACTACTAAATGGCAATGTTCCATGTGAAAATTTTCTATATAGAAGTTGTTTTAAAATATTAAATATATCCATTTGTCAAATTTATATAATAATTAAGACTTAATTAATTATGTGCTAATAGCTTTTCGTTTTACGTGCGGTCACTTAATTTTCAACTTCATGAGTTTCGAACACCACTATGGGTGATTGATATGTAGGCTCTCTGACCCCACATGTCCTTTCTCTACTTCAGAAAGATAGAGAATTGGCGCTGGCACCACTACTTATTTTTAATTAAAGGAGTATAGATATGCATATTTCTTATGTTTTTTTATGTTTAATTTCATTTTTAGGTGTCTTTTCTTTTATTATTCATTTTGGGCGGACAAAACATGCCTCGGACTGGACTATGGGAAAGAATATATCATAGGCTGGGGAGAGAAGGGAATAATATATAAGGATCTAGTTCCTGCATTTTCCACTGGGCATATCTAGCAGCCTTTTATAAAGTGGGGATAGAGCAACTAGGCTTGGACATCCAATGAACTTTCCACTTTTGATTTTATCTAATAATTCGATAACAACATGTATAACATTTTTCCTTTTTTTTTCTTTTTGAGAGAGGGAGAGAACATGCACACACCGAGTTGCTCCACACGTGTACCACTACACACACATAAAGGTGCCTTCAGCATATGCACGAGAGATAAAGTTGAACTTATTGTTAGTCCTAGGACATACAAAGTATATTTTTTTAGATAATACATACAAAGTATATATATGTCCCATACAGATTCAAGTTGCTCAATTGGATGCTTGCATATCTATATCTACCATGTAATTAATTGGAATTTACTTAGTCTAGTAATTACTAGATACACTACTAGAAAAAGCATTTTTCCCAACGTAGGGGTCTCATTTTCGCAGGCGGACCTTCGCAGGCGCCGCTTAAGAGGTCTGCCTGCGAAAATAGACTTGACTATAAATAGACTTTTGATAGACTTAGATTTTTTCTAAGTTTCAAAACGCACCCCTCCCTCTCACCTCTCCTCCCCTCCCCTCTCCTCCCCACGGCCAGCCTCTCCCACGGCGGCTACAGCGCGGAAGGCGGTGGGGCGGCGCGGCGCTCCGGCAGCGGGGCGCGGCGCGGCGTCCGGCGCGCGTGGGCGGGCGACGGAGACGATGGCGCGGGTGGCGCGGCGGCTCCCCTCCCCCTCCCTCCCAGATCTAGGAGGAGGGAGGGGGAGGCCGGCGGCGGCGCGGCGATGACGACGGCGCAGGGCCGCGGCGACGACGACGCGCGGGGGCCGCGGCGCGGCTCCCCTCCCCCCTCCCTCCCAGATCTGGCCGGAGGAGGGAGGGGAGGCCGGGCGCCGGCGGCTATGGCGCGGGGCGGCGGGGCGACGACGACGCGCGCGCGGGGCCACGGCGGCGGCTCCCCTCCCCCCTCCCTCCAGATCTGGCCGGAGGAGGGAGGGGGAGGCCGCGCGCGCGGCTACGGCGCGGGGCGGCGGCGTCCACGACGGCGCGGGGCCGCAGCGACGACGACGACGCGTGCGCGGGGCCGCGGCGACGGCTCCCCTCCCCTTTCCTTCCCAGATCTGGCCAGAGGGAGGGGGGAGGCCGGCGGCGGCGACTTCGGCACGAGCGGCGGCGGCGGCGGCGACGACGACGACGGCGCGGGCGGCGGCGACAATGATGCCCGGCGCGCTTCCCCTCCGCTCCCCTCTTGCCCGGCGCGGCGACGCCGGAGGAGGACGGCGGCGGGGACCGCCGCCCGGGATTTTTTTTTTGTTATTTTGATTGTATTTTCGCAAGCGGGTTGTTGCCCCGACTGCGAAAATGGATGATTTTCGCAGTTGTTGACCTACAGGCGGAGGGTACCTCCGCCTGCAAAAATCACCTGGAAAGATACTTTTTCTAGTAGTGATATAAACCATAATAGGAAAAGCACCATTGCGTGTCTTTGATACCCAGGGGCGGAGCTACAACAAAATGGTGAGGGGTGCTACTCACTTGCTTTACACTACTTTAGATCAAGTTTAGTCTGATATGAGTGCTTGAGTTTGGATTGAGAGGGTGCACATATGATGAAAATAGATGACTATAGCTAAAAGATTTTCTTGACCGGGTTCTTGAGCACTCCTCCTCTCCTACCTAGCTCCACCGTACCCCCTATTTTTTGAGGAAAAAGTTCCGCCCCTATTGATACCCTTGGATGGTTCTTTAAAGAAATGCTACTGCATTTGTTCCAAAATATGAAGGATTTTGCCATATAACTATGTGGATAAAATTTCTTATATTTTATGACGGAGGTAGCATCATGTAAGCTTTCTATTCTGCATCATTGTGTCTTGGCTGTTGGATTAGTCATTTCGTAGTGACCACCCGAGACATTTTATCCATATATTGTTCAACTGCATAGGTTACAAAATATATAGAGAGTAAATTACACGAAACTACAAGTATATTGACCAAACTATCGCAAAACTACAGATTTAAGATGACGTATCATAAAACTAGATATCTAACATCAACTTTACTATAAAACCGTAGATTGAAAGTGGAGATCCCAAAACTACAGATTTAGTAACAAAATTATCACAAAACTATAAGTTTAGCATCAATTTAATCATAAAACTTGGACATTTATAACTCAAACATAATATTAGTGATAAGGATTTAAACATCAAAATCTATAGTTTATGATAATTTCATTATTAAATATGTAGTTTTGTTGTAATTAGCCTTAAACATGTAGTTTTATGATAAATTTAATGTTAATTTATAGTTTTCAATAATTTGGTCAAATTATAAGTAGTTTTGTGAAATTTACTACAAAATATATTATGTAATTGTTCCTTTATGATTTACATGTTAATTGAAATCCATATGTTATAATTTCAATGTGCAAGGTGCCATCTAATTACAAAATATTATTTCTCCCACCTTGTGTACAAATATTGCTGATAATTCCAATATCGTGTTGCAAAAGAACATGAGAAAAAGAGGTGCACCATGTCTACTAGCACTGCATCTGTACATATTACACATTCAGGTTCTCCCTGTACTGTGAAGTTTCTCAACATTTCTCAATCTATCCATCAACAATAGCCACTTAAAACACTTTTAAGTTTCACTGTGCATCTGCTTTTCAAAGTCAGAACCAATGGTTGTTCCGGTTTAATTACTAGGACGTTTGTAGCCAGGCTCAACAAAAGCATCCAGGCAAAGCCAGGATATATTGGTATTCAATTGTGATTTGTTTATTGGTTGCTTGATATGGTGAGCTTGTAATTGTTAGATGTTGTTTGACGGATGGATTGAAGATGTTGTATGACAGTATGAGTAGCATGGATGTGAAAAGATAAAGTTAATAGCAAAGTTTTTAATTATCTTAAAAAACAATTTACTAGAGATTATCTATCAAATTGTCGTCATTGATATAGCTTGACACACATTAATACTACCTAATTTATGCTAATTTCCTTGTAATCCTATTTATTAGCTAGTGGACCAATTTGAGCATGCATATGGAGAAGTAGATATGATTTTCATCTACCCAGAGCCATAATAAGTGATGCCTTGTGAACTGGGTGAGCTACACCATCCATTCTAAAAAATAATTAACCTAGACAAGACATATGTCCGGATTTATATAAAAAAATAGTTTATTTTAGAATGGAGAGAGTATCATCCTATGCAATTACGCATACATATCTAATCAAACACAACAACATTGCATCTGCTGTAGGGATGAAAACGGTCGGAAACGATTGGAAAAACCCTTTACCATTTTTGTTTTCATATTTTTCTTCTCCAAAAAAAATCGGAATGTTTGATCCGAAAATGGTAACGATATCGATAATATCGGTATATCGGAAATAGGATGATCAGAACAGAATCTACCGATATTTAGTCGGAAGTCAAAAATTCATGTCGAAAACATCGGAGTGTGGCAGTCACACATTTAACTACACATGAAAGATGACTTTATAACTTCATTCTTGCATCAACACACTCCACATAACATCGTTATATGATGATGAATGATATGATAATAAGTTCGACGAACAATATAAACAAAGTTCAACAATACTTCAACATCCATAAGTTGAGAAGACCAAAGTTCAACAAAATCTACATGCCATGCCCTAGGGTTAACAGTGTTTCCCCTGGTCACTTCCCTTTCCTAATGAGCTGCATGCTAGGCTTCCTTTATTCTTGGGCTTCTGATGCATTGGTTTGACTGGGCCTTTGGGAAACTTTCAGAATTTTGACGGAAATTACCAGACAAACACGGTTACCGACAAAACAGTCGAAAAAACCACCATCTCATTTCCGCTACCATTTTCGAAAAATATTGCTGTTTACATTTCCATCGTCAACAATTATCGTTACCAACTAAAACGGTCGGTGCAAACCGGAAACGGTAACAGGAGATATCAAAAAATTTTGTACCGTTTTCACCCTTAATCTGCTGGGTCTAAGTCAGGTACAGGGGACCAAACGTCCCCAATGTTTCCCCTCCATGCATGTTCCCCAACCAAAACCCAACACATAGATTGCGTCCTGGATTGAGCCAAATCACACCTTAATTAGGAGTCCCTCAAGTAATTACTCCAAGCAAAGTACAAGTAGCTAATAGTCAATACCTATCCCCACATCTTTGTTCACATATGTTGACACAACTGAACATTGGACCATCACAGCTTAATTTCAACGTACTCATCCAAGGGGAAAGAAAAAGGACATGAGCCACGTGGCATGCTCCTGCTTCCGCCACGTGTGTAGGCTAGGGAATATTTTGTTTCTTCTTCTCCAAACTACGGTCTTTGTGGGACATAAATTTAACCAAACTCTGAGAAAGATATTGTCTCTGTTTTTAATTAATTAAAGAAAGGCTCGTCACCGATTATATATTTGACGTGAAATCTTTATTCTTAAACCAGTACAGATCAGAGGACTTTGTGAAACTCATCGAAAAACTCTTCCATGCATGTGCATCTCCTCAGCTAGATAAGGTTGTTTAGGTTAGATGCAAGGATTAACTACTAGGGATGTTGCTTGGACGGTTCATTACTTAATTCTCCTGAAAAGGCACTATGATTTGATGTGTCATGTGCCATACAATCTTATTTGGGTCTAATTATGTCTGAAATTCATGCAGGGTAAAATATTTTCCACTCATGTATCACATATGGAGAAATGGTTTTTAGAAGAGATGTAAACAAAAACCGACAAATGATTTTGTTGTGTTTATTGTTTTCTGCCTACGACCATATATATACAAAAGTCTAACAATAAAACCTCAGAAATAAAGTTACAAACTTTGTTGATTTGGTATTACTTAATTAATTAAAAAAATTATGGACTTTGCTAGTCTCTTTCAAGCCAGCTGAAAACAGATGTTTGTTACCCTTCCAATAAAGTCAAAAAAGGGCACTTCACCACTCACAAGTCACAATGGGAGGAAATGATAAAGGAAGCTGACCAGGTAAGAGCAGGTACAATAACAGGCTATAAGCTAGCTGTAAACATATTTTAAGCAGATAAATGAGGAAAGAGAAGGGCAGCGGGCTACAGATTTATAGCCAGCTGTAGCACGAACTCCAAGATGCAGTGTGTGTATGACATGTGGGACCAGATATTAATAGTATAGTATGTAACTATTGTATGAATGAACTATTAGATTGGTTACAGATGAATTAGAGCTAGTAGTTGGCTATACTATTAAACTTGCTCTAAGAAGTGCAAGCTGATTCTAAAGAAGTTCCTAAGGAGAAGAACTTTCTAGAACCGAAACGTGGAAATTGACACATGTGCGGTTGACTTGTTCTTGGCAAGATTAGTGCCATTGTTTTATTTTATCATTTAAAAAAAGTACCATTATTTTTATACAATGCAAAAATGATTTTTTTAAAACAATATTTTATACTAAATTGTTAAATATCTCTTTTTTAGCTTATACCCAACAAGGCAAAAAAAGACCCCCCAAAGTAGGGCAATAAGAGAAGCCAGCTGTGCATGCTACCTGTCAATGATGCTCTGCTGCAGTGACACATCACTTGGTCTACATACCAACCTGATGGACCAGGTTCATTCACAATTTTAGTGAACCTTATATTGGATGATGACAGGGAGGGATGCAAACAGGAAACAATAAACTCTTCCTTCCCCACCTTTACACCTGGCAAATCTTTGACCACCACAGGCTCTTGTTTCTTACAATAAACCCTCGATGTATTCTAATATTAGATATACTTCTTCTGTCACAAAATTTAATTATGTTTTTACGGAAAATTTTGAGAAAATAAGTGAAATTGAAAGATGAAATTAAGGTTGTAATTAGTAGAAAAGAGAAAATAAGTAAAGAAATTAATTAAATAGGAGATGGATGGATGGTTATGGTTGGTTGAAATGAGTGGTAAGTGGAAAAATAGCTATATATTATGACGAAATCAAACTATTAAAAAACTACATTTTAGTACGAATGGAGTAGTTATTAACACAACCAATATCAATCAGCGGTCCTAAAGATCAATAATACCAAACTTGCAGGTTTTGTGATGTAAAGCCGATGAAAAAAAAATACTAATTTGTGGTGTGGAGCTCCTCCAAATATACCCCGAGTTCCAGGACATACACTGTCGCTTCTACGAGTACATGGCCATACAATCTCACGAGCTATATGCTTATGACACATGGCTTGCACGCTAGAGCTATCTAAAGCTTCAGAAAGAAAGAAAACTAGGAACAATGCAAATCATTGTAGTCACAGAGAATTTGGCCAAAACAGGTGAGGATGAGATAAACTTTGAGAGCGAAATGCATTCGCCCAAAACAGGTGAGGGTGAGACAAACTTTGAGAGCGAAATGCATTCGGCATGTTTCTAAAAACCCCCTTTTGCAGGGCTGTCAAATGAAGTGCAAGGTAATACACGAAAAGAAACCAAACGAAAGCACCCAGACCATATGATAATAAATCATCAGTGCATTTGTAGATATGATGCCCAAGTCCTTTTGTGTCCATATTCCACACTGTTCCCTAACATAGTGACATCTCTAAAAACAATTTAATTACAAGTGAGGGTGATCTGAGACAAACTTTGAGAGTGAAATGCATTTGGCATGTTTCTCAAAAAAACCCTTTTACAGGGCTGTCAAATGAAGTGCAAGGTAATACACAAAAAGAAACCAAACGAAAGCACCCGGACCACATGATAATAAATCACCGGTGCATTTGTAGATATGATGCCCAAGTCCTTTTGTGTCCATATTCCACACTGTTCCCTGACATAGTTACAACTCTAAAGACAAATTTAATTAGAGTAATTAAGGTTGTTTGAATAGTATGATCCATATTTGAGTATGATATGTCTTTGTCAGCCTATTCCAATCTTGATCTTATTTGATTATTACACTTGAAAAAAATGGCCCAACTAGATATTACCATATTTCAAATTATGGGTTTTGAGGTAAAGTTTGTTGTTAAGAATTCCAACCTACAAACATAAAAATGGCCCCCTCCATGCATGTTCCCCAACCAAAACCCAACACAGATTGCGTCCTGGATTGAGCCAAATCACGCCTTAATTAGGAGTCCCTCAAGTAATTACTCCAAGCAAAGTACAAGTAGCTAATAGTCAATACCTATCCCCACATCCTTGTTCACATATGTTGACACAACTGAGCATTGGACCATCACAGCTTAATTTCAACGTACTAATCCAAGGGGAAAGAAAAAGGACACGAGCCACGTGGCACGCTCCTGCTTCCGCCACGTGTGTAAGCTAGGGAATATATTTTTCTTCTTTTGTGGGACATAAATTTAACCAAACTCTGAGAAAGATATTGTCTCTGTTTTTAATTAATTAATTAAAGAAAGGCGCGTCACCGATTATATATTTGACGTGTGAAATATTTATTCTTCGACAAGTACAGATCAGAGGACTTTGTGAAACTCATCAAAAACTCTTCCATGCATGTGCATCTCCTCAGCTAGATAAGGTAATTGTTTAGGTTAGATGCAAGGATTAATTAACTACTAGGGATGTTGCTTGGACGGTCCATTACTTAATTATCCTGAAAAGGCACTATGATTTGATGTGTCATGTGCCATACAATCTTATTTGGGTCTAATTATGACTGAAATTCATGCAGGGTAAAATATTTTCCACTCATGTATCTCGCATGGAGAAATGGTTTTTAGAAGAGATGTAAACAAAAGCAGACAAATGATTTTGTTTTATTTATTGTTTTCTGCCTACGACCATATATATATACAAAAATCTAACAATAAAACCTCAGAAATAAAGTTACAAACTTTGTTGATTAGGTATTACTTAATTAATTAAAAAAAATATGGACTTTGCTAGTCTCTTTCAAGCCAGCTGAAAACAGATGTTTGTTACCCTTCCAATAAAGTCAAAAAAGGGCACTAGTCACAATGGGAGGAAATGATAAAGGAAGCTGACCAGGTAAGAAGTGCAAGCTGATTCTAAAGAAGTTCCTAAGGAGAAGAACTTTCTAGAACCGAAACGTAGAAATTGACACATGTGCGGTTGACTTGTTCTTGGCAAGATTAGTGCCATTGTTTTATTTTATCATTTCAAAAAAAAAGTACCATTATTTTTAGACAATGCAAAAATGATTTTTTTAAAACAATATTTTATACTAAATTGTTAAATATCTCTTTTTTAGCTTATACCCAACAAAGCAAAAAAAGATGGGAAAATTTGAACCATGCCACACAAATTTTGCAAAATTATGCCACCCTGACCCACATGTTATTGACTCATGTGGGTTCTACATGTCATTGAGATACGAGTGGTATATCTCAAATTTTACAAAATTAGGGTGACATGGTTCCAACAAACCCAACCCCCCCCCCCCCCCCCCCCCCCAATACTATCTTCATTTTAGAAAGTTAATTTCTAGGTTTGAACTGGATATATCTTGGTGTTTCATATTCGTAGCGCAAGAAGGCTTTTTCTATTTAGGGGACAATTGCTTATTTAACCATGTTTCAAAACAAACACAACAAGGTATTATACTGATAACAGCCTAATATAAAAAACAATACAGATGAAGGCGTATGTTGTTTTAGGCCTCTATTCGTAATGCACGCTTCCATTTCCAAAATATAATAACTTTTTAGCTATCTTTTTACTTCTTCATTCCAAATATAAGAACCGAAAATTAGATGGACACATGCTATTAGTACAGAACTTAAGTTTAGTATAGTTGGATCGTCCATTCTAGTCTAGGATTCATAGTTTTTGACGAAGTGAGTATAGCTAAACCTGTTACATTCTGTGTGGATGGAACCAGCTGCACTCGGTTCAAGTCGACTTAGTATAAATGCCTCGTATTTAGGTCTAATTATTTTCAGTAATATGCGGGATGTAATGTAAACAGCGAGCAAGACGGTAGATGACTTGTCATCTCAGAAAATATGCTTCGTAGGGGATGGGTGTGCCGCGAGGCATCCAATGATGAATTACGGCGAGTATTACCCGTGTTATCTGTGTTTTATAAAAAATATTTATAGTTCAGAACATATTTTATATCTTGAATGTTGGAGGTAAGTACTAATGTTATCCATAAGTTTATACGGTAAATCTTCGTTAGATTACACGTTTACGGGCTAATTGTCCCTCGGAGGGACCAAGCAGTCACGCAGGGGCGCTGGGGCCGGGCGCCTGGGCCTTATCGCACTTGCTTTTGCAGCGCCCAGCCAGCTTCGGCTTCGCGTCGCGCGCTTACCCTCAATGGCTGCCGCGCCGCCGCGCAATCCTCCGCGCCGGCCTCCGCCGAGCCGTCCGGCCGCCGCGGCCCCTCCTCCACCACCGTCCCCTCCGTCCTCGTCGAGCCTCCCGCCTCTTCCTTCTCTCGTAAGTCCCCTCTCCGCTCTCGAAACCAAACCCCTATCCTCTCCTCCCTCCTCGTGTCTCACCGTCCCACTCCAACGCAGGCCGGGAGTTCTCCTCTCCTTCCGGATTTCAGGCTCCCCGGATCGGTACCTCCAACCCGGTAGCGATGGTCGACCGCTCCCGTGAAGCCAAGGCAAGGCAGAAGAACCCCATGAAGGCAGTCCGCGTTCGACTTCACCAGGTGGACGCCGCGCTCTACCCACCTGTCATCCTCGTGCGCCGACCCAACGTTGGCAAGTCCGCCCTATTCAACCGGTGAGAGACGCCCCTTCGTAGTTTGCTTGTGTATCGTGAGGTCGCATTTCCACGAACACTTTTAAGGTTACTCCAATTTGTTTTTCTTACCGCTTCTACTAGTAGAAAATTCGCGGTGGCAAAGATAACCCTTTCTTAACATTGGTACTTAATGGTTGCCGCCATCTTAATGATAACTGCACATTTAACCTTATTCATTTTCTGAATTTACTTAACTTGCATTTCATACACATTATTTTATGATAGATGTTTTACTTCTCTAACATTTTGCATTTTGCATAACGCATGCAACCTATTATGTTTTTTTTTATTACACAAGTATGTTGGTACGTTTCCCTTGAAGCTTTAAATGATTTCATCATTTCATGATATCATTCACCACAATTTGGGTCTGCGTACATTACTGACAAATGTCGTCATCATTGGTACTACTCTGATCAGTTTTATGGCGCTTTTGGCATGCAGCGTGGCATACTGTTTGCCACTATCTTGTTCTCTTGAAATGTTTGCTTAGAAGTTTTGATTATCGAAACTAGATTTAACGAAGGAGGGAGGCATTGGTGTACAATACACCTGGGGAACCATGCGTCAACCCGTGACATCGTGAAGGAGTTGCCAATGCCTTGGTGATCTCGTTTCCGTGTGCTTGACTCGGCTGGACTTGAGACAGAGCACATCTGGTAGATCATCTGCTCGAACAGCTGACATGACTGGGCCTTGTGTTAGCTAGATCTCAATTGCTATTTTCTTGAATTGCTGTCAGGTGAGTAGGCTATGGCTTTGAATTTCAATTTTAAGTTCTCATTGTTGAGTCCAATTTTAAGTGTTGGCCTTGTTTGCTATTAAAAGAGCAATGGCTCTGTTTGGATGGTCTGGCAAGCACTGGATCTTGAGGTTGGACAAATGGCTGCGGAGACATGCATCTGGAATACATACCCATGTAAGCAATGACACCAGTCTGAGTCACTTGAATTGAGCATGGAGTGGCTGACTGCGGCCTGCCTGGAGAAGCCCATAGTTTGGGTTTGTGACCCAGTTGCAATTCTGCAGAGACAGGCTGGGGATGGCAGAAGCTTTATGAGACACTAAGGCCATTGTTTTGAGCACTACATGTTTCAGGCTAACAAACAGTAAGTCCTCTTTTGTTTATTGATCATTTGTGTTGATGTTTGGTACTGACTGTCCTCCATGCTCTCCTTGGTCAAGCATCTTTACCTTCTACTGTCATAACCTGATTCGGAGAGACATTAGTACAATATTCCCTCTATGAATGAATTCTTCTTAGCAGAAGTTAGTATCAAGGCTTCTCTAAACCAATATCATTCTTCATCGGTAAATCCTGTCTTTTATTCTGCCAAGTAGAAATGATATCTTGACAGTTTGGACTGACCTTTTTTTTTTTTATTTGCATGCACATTGAACTGGAGGAACTGGTTTGTTTGTTATGGAGGGATCCCAAATGGTGACCGCACCTATTGAGTCAGGCAATAGTCTTTTGTGTTTGCTATAATGCTATACTTTCTCTAAAGCAAACTGTAATTTCCAATTTACGAACAATTTTCATGAATTACACTCAAATATGATAGATGGACTCACCAGATGACCTACTCTGAGGCTGAGACGGAAGCCCATGAAGGTGATGAAAGCAAGTTACCTTGCAATTGGCAATTGTTGGGCGTCTAATGTGGGAAAGTCTACCCTGCTGAATACCTTGTTGCAAGAACAAAGAGAGTTCTGTTGGCCCCGAGGCGGCTTACAAGGACTTATTCGGACTTCAGTTTCAGTTTGACAATCGAACTGTATATTTGGTATTCTTTTATGAGTTCAATATTTATTTTTCACTTATTTCTTGTATTGGCCCCTATATATATGTGCCTTGTGTTGTGAACTTTAGTGGTCTTACACTATGATGTGTCACACAGCTTTTTGCAGAACATAATGATTTTTGTTTAAAAATATTATCTAGTTGGAGTGGTGTCAAATTCACTCAAAGTTGTGATTGCGCATGGTGGCATATCTAGGAGCTCATATATCAATGTCCATAGCAAGCTACTTTCTGAACGGGTCCATCATTTTTCATTTTTCCTTTTTTTTCGTGTGCAGGTGGGACACTGCAGGTTGATGAAAGGTTCAGGAAGGAGAAAGGTTCAGCATCGTTGAGCGTGGTGGGCAGTCAAGAAAGAATCTTGTGAGAGCCATATTGTGCTCTTGTTCTGATGGAGAAAAAGGTACTTAATTTCAATCCTGATGTGCTCCTGAGCATGACCTGCATATTTTCTTAGCTATGCCTTCTTTCTATATGGTTTAAGGACACATTTTCAAATGCTCCTCTGTTTCTGTAGTTTTGTGTCTTTTTTTTTCATAACGAAGAAACTCCAAGTGAATACTTTTACTACGGGTTCTGGTGCCATGTTATTAATGTTGGCATATATTCATGCCCCTTTGATGTGGAAAAAATCCTGATTTGCACTTGAGCAGGGCGTGCTATTCAACATTTCAACCTCTCAGCGCCATGATTTGCTAATGGAGGCATCACTACATGTGTATGACTTTTGTCTGAATATTTGAAGGGATAAACATACTCAATTGATTGTGGTGTTTCTTCTTTTTACCATTGCAATTTGCTAGATCACCTGGGTTATCTGCCTCTTTACCTTGATTGCATAAGTCTATTCAACTGCCTAGTACAAAGAGTCAGACAGAGGCTGAACAAATCCTCATCAAGCATGTTAACGTTGTTTATGTACTTCTGCTAGAAACTAAGTTGCATTAGTGCAATGGGGCTGCACTACTAATGGTGCTAGTATTGGATGTTGTTTGGTGGTTGTAAAATCATCGAGTTTGATCGTGCTTTTTCACATTATGGCGAGTGGCACCACCTTTTATGTAGAAAACCATGTGAAATTTGGTCCAGTGCGTATAATTTTGTACATGTCATTTATTTTGTAACAATCGCTCCTCAAACTATTACTTCTTACCGTAGTTCTGTTTATATGTATGAATTAGTTTTTGTAAGCTGATGTGTTAATGTCATGTCTATTTCAAACTAGTAAGCATCAGAAGCCATCATAGTCAATGTTTAAATTTGAATAACCAGTCTGACACTTGCATGCTATGCATTTGCTGTCATTTGATTTTTAAACGGCCCAATGCCATCAACAATCTTTATTTTTGGTAGATGCAAAGTCCTAAAAGTAGCATGAATCAACCCTGAAGTTCTGATAGCACGGCAAGCAATAGAGAAGGTCGTGACTTGTTTGTGATTGTCAAACAAATGGTCTTTCTAGGGAAACGACCATTGTTTGCAAAGTGATAGATGCTGTTCCTAAAGAAATCCAGATCAGTTATTCCCCAGGTTTGCTTTCCTTGTTGTACTAAACCTACAACCTTGACCTATATACTGCAACATGAATTGCACAGAAACTGTGAACTTTTGTGTAATTTCTGCTAACGTATTATCTTAATTATCTTGGAGACTTCCATTTCCAATTGATTCTGGGAAAGCTTTCTGATTATTTGTTCTTTAGTTGAATAAGCCTGCAAGTCAAGTTTATTATCAAGTTTTTTCAGCAACAAGCTTGATGTTTTATTATCAGTTTAGTGCTTTCTGAGTATTACTACTCATGTAGATGCTGTTAACTTTGTTTGCCGATGGAGTACGAGAGATAAATGGAAGATTGAGTTTCTTTGTTTTGGTTGTTATTGCACATGGAGATGTCTTGCTCTGTCTACTGACGGAAATGTAGATATTGAAGGTTCATTTTGAGATCTTCCATGTTCTTGTTGACAAACCATGATTTCTTAGTGTATGCTAATGGCTGGAAAATGTGCAATCTAATCTGCTTATTTTTTTGACCTTTCCAGAGCACGTTGCATATCTATTAATGATTTAGTGTAGTAATTCATATGAAATATGAAGTGTTGCTTTTCTAGTGCCATTTCGTAATAATTTTGATTCACTGAAAAAGGGAGAATGACAGTGACATTTTTACGAATATCTTCAGTAGTTTGTTTCATATTTTGGACAGGGACCTACGTGACAAAATATACTAATCTTCTCCTATTTCTGGAGGTTTAGCAGGAAATACCAGTTGTGTTTATGTCTGCATTGGAGGGTAAGCGGGCGGATTGCTGTCTGCGCAAGGTTATGATACTTATCGAGAAAATGGTGTTTTAAGGTGTCGACCTGCACGGCTGAACCGTTGGTTTGCCGTCCAGGTAAACATCTTGTTCAAGTGTGTCGGTGCTTACATTGGGCATTACAGAGAACTTGCTTTTAGGGTGTGTGACAAGTAGGAATTGCAAGTGACATGGTTTGTTGAGGGTCCGCTAAGCGCTAAGGCATTCCCAGGGGTCAAGGCGTCCTTTCCGCCTTAAGGGCAATAACAAGAAGAGGGAGAGAGGGAGAGGTTAAGGCAGCAGCAATTCCCCTTCTCTTGTCTCTGCTGCCATGTCATCCCCCATCTTCCCCCCTTAGCTCTGGTTCTCCACTACCTTTCTTTTTCTCTCCTGTACGAGATTGTATTTGAGTCAGGGGAAGCAGCCAGATCCATCCAAGTCAGGGAAGGAGCACATGCAGAAAGTGGAGTGCTGGATTCATTCTGATCAGCAGGGAAGGAGCGCAGAAAGAGGAGCAAGAGCTTGCGCAAGGAAGAAGAAGCCGACATCAGGTGGCGCTGTGATGAGGAGAGCCTTCGCCCTGACGACTTAGTGTTAGGGCTATCTCTTTGAACTTTTGGTGGCATGGGGCCTTTGTGGGCGACATGAGGCTTTCTGGGCTGGTCTACAGGGCTATTTTCTCTCTCCCTCTTCTCTAATCGCTACTAATAGTTGTGGAATTTATAGCGGTAAGGCGGGATTGGATCGCCTCAGTCGCCTAAAACGCCTTAACACCCATGGCAAGTGATGTAAATGTAGGATAGCAACAAGCACTCCTTCTGTCCAGAATACAAGGACATCTAGAGTTTGAAATCCTGTCCATAATTTGAGGACATCCCCATCTACTTCCCCATATCACCAATGCACAACCATCGCTTCACCTCATTAATACGTCTCTAAAAACCCCTCCAGATATCCTTAATTCCTTGGAAGGGAGTAGTCTTAATATGTGTGTTAGATTGAATTTTGATGGTGTAATGGCTGCATATTAAAGTGAGTTACCTTCACTAGGTTGGGATTTTGGTTGTCTTGCAAAATGGAATAACTAGGGGTTGTTCAGAAATTCAATTTGTACTGTGTTGGTTGATCTAAGCCTCTGTACTTAGGGATATCAGATTTCTATAGTTCTTTTTTTTTTCTCAGGATAGTTCTATTCCGATATCATTGCCATTCTCTACTTTGACCACATTGTTAAATTATTGATCGCCAGTCTTTTTATGTACTTAGACATTTACATTAGTCTTCCTTTGATTCCCCATCGAACAGGTTATGAGCAGACATTCCTGAAAGACTCAGCCCAGCAAAAAGTGAAGTATCTTCACTCAGGTGAAAGCACGGCCACCGACGTTCGTTCGCCTTATGAGTGGGAAGGTTCAAGCTTATCTGAAATACAGATATAAGGTTTTTGACGAAATCTCTCAAAGAAGATTTTCGACATTGTGGGATACAATCCGGGTTTGTTACAGCGCTCCAATTCTAGAAAGAGACTGTAAAAGCAAACAGCAGGACTACCCGGCCTAGGATTCAATACAGGATGAGAACAGATAAAGGATAACCAGTATCTGACCCATCTACGTCATAGAGGTATGCTAGTACGACGACTACGAGCTAACCGTACAGAAGGGCGGCAAATCTCCCAGTGGTTGCTTTTTTATGAAGGTGACCTAGCAGATGGAGAGAAACTGCTGGTTTCAGTCCAAAAATGTAGCCAGTGGTTTAGCTAGCTTTGCTGCCTGCACCGAAGTGATCAAGATGGTAGCCGTTGCTGATTGTTTGAGAAGAAAAGGAAGCAATCTAAGCCGTGATGTGGTGATACTAATTTCTCCTGAGAACCGTGGGAAAGGTGCATCTCTGCTTTCGATTAGTCGAAGCCTGAAGGCAACGGCTGTGGTAGTGTTTCGACACAGCACAATGGGATGGAGTTGAAACATCGAACTTATATGTCAGGATGAAATCAGTTCTGTTTGTTACAGAGCAATAGAAAAAGGTGTTCTGAGTTTCGACCCATTTGCGGAGCTTCACTAACAAATAAAAACTAGTGTTTTTTGTACGGATAATCTGGGATGTTAAGGACATTGACTTGAAACACCGTTTTAACCATTACTGGCCTGCAGCTAATTAATCCTAGAACGACTTCGAATCAATCAAGGCTATCACGCTCCCTAGCCTCTTCACACGCTCAACAGAGATAGTATTGGACGAGTAATTAAATCAGTAGAGGAGAGAAGGCAAACACGAGGTAGAGCCAAAAAGCGTGCTAACTATCCCTCGCCGAAGCACCGCACCCACCACCCGCAAATCCCCAGTTCGCAGCCCAAATCCAACGAAACGCTCTCCACCCCTCATGCGCCACCGTGACTTTTTTAACAGAGCGCGCTCTCCTCGCCGCGCCAATCCATCCGCCATGGCCGCGGGACCGCTCCACCACCACACCAACCTCTCGTCGGCGCTCGGCGTCCAACCTTCCGCGCCTTCGCCCTCCACCTCCCCTTCCCTCGCCCTCCCGTCCCCGTCCCCCACCTCCCTCGCCCTCGGCCCCCGGATCCCCACCTCGCCGTCCTCTCATCCTCCCCATCACTCCGCCGCCGCGGCTTCCCCGAGTCGAACCGTGGGGCGCAGCCGACGCCGGGGGCGCGGATGGCCGCGGGCGGCGTCCAGGCGGCAAGGCGGGGGGTGGAGGCGGTTTGGGGGAAGGGCGGGCCGCGTTCGTGGGCAGCGTTGTTCACCATGCTTCGAACCCCTCCGAACGGCTCATGGCGTCACCACCCGCTTCGAGCTCCCCAGTTCCTCGCCAGCAGGTACCATCTTCCATTCCTCCGTGGAGGTTTTGATTCCTGCGGCAGTTTGTTCTTGGCTTTTTTCTCTCGCAGCAGTGTATCTGTTTGATGCTGCCCTAATGTAGGATTTGGGACTTCGTTACTGCTGACTTGCTGACGCACGAAATGTTTTTCACCTGTTTTTGACTGAGTGTGAATTTATGCTCTAGACGGCTAGACTATGCCTTGTTCTTAGAAGTGGTGTATTGCATAAGTACGGAGAACTTTGTATCCTGCCGACCGCTAACATGAAGTTGATGTCTCGTTAGAGTGTTGTATTTTATGCATCTGATAAAATCCATCTACCCCCTGTGTGCCCAATATTTGCAATCCACCACACGTTTGGCATATTGTCACCTTTTACGCCAGCAATAGAACACACAACATGGCAGGCTCAGGCTGTATTGGTTTTTGTTCTTTTATAGAACCTGCTTGTCATACAGACCAAATAGGTGGAATTGAAGCCATGTATGTAATACTAGACCATAGTCCATACCTGAAGCTAACTTCAGTACTGCAAGCATGTACCGTAGATGTGGCATACAGTGAAATGTAAATTTAGCCTTTTTTTTAATCTTGAGATACTGAAATACTATCATTTGCAAGCTTCTAATTTGTTGGATTGGCTGCCTACTTAGTACTTACAACCTCTCAGATAACAATCCAAATTGTTGATTGTAACATATAATGGCATCATAATATATTAGTTCGTCCGCTTGAATGCACTTTTCAAATTTTATTTTTCTCAGGACTCTATGTGTTCAAGGTCTTATCAACCAATTTGAAGTAAGAAGTGAAATGGTCCCAGTATTGGTTTTATGGATTTGAATGAATGCAAAGTATTCGTTATCAATACTCGTTTCTTGTTTTGCCTTGCTGGGCATCATGAACTTTTTGGATTATAAGGGTTGGTACAGCAGCACCTTGCAGCAGCTCTATTAGGGGGGAGACTTTGATAGAGGGGATCTTTGTGCCACTGCAGATTCCTAGAATTTCAGTTCAAAATTTGTAGCAAATATCTCGCAATCTGTTTGCTAGAATTTGCTTTCAAAACTCAGGCTTAGAAAACTAACAGAAAGCCAATTATAGTTGTGTTTTTAAGCTTTCCTGAAGGCCTAGCCCACAACACTACCCACGACCCGCCATCTTACACATCTGATACACCAAAAACTTTGGTAGTTCCAGAGTTGCCTATTGGGCAGGCATTTTCTTCAATCTTTATTATTCTTCTGGCCTTACTGTTTTGCCGTGTTATATAGTTATTTCAGGCTTTGGATCTCGTTATTTCTAGAATAACTTTGGGGGCATTCTGAGCAAATTTTCCTTGCATTGTAATAGAATACAGTCTGATGTACTGGCTTCACATAACTTTAGTTTTTCAAACATTTAAGTTTTGCAGGGAATAATTTTTAGCTAACTTGGTTTAAATATCAGTATTATGTTAAGCGCCTTAAATGTGCAAGTGTATGGTGGGGGCTTGTCGCCTGATGTGGCATACGAGCATTTCAAGTAGGTTATGTGATTTTTTAATATAGGTTTTTTGCTGAATGTTTATGTATTTTCTGTAGTATGCATTTTTACTCTGGATCTCGTAGTAAAATATTTTTTATACCATCGCACACACAATACACTATGCTAGTCATTTTCATATCTGCATATCAACATTTAGCTCTTGTATTCATCATATTCCTGTATAAATTGTTTATTTTTCAGGAAAACTCAAATGTTTTCCAGTTGTTCAAGTGAAAAGCAGGTTGTGCCTGAAAATATTTCAGTTTCATAAATTTGAACGTGCCATTTAGAGGCTATTACCTTTTCCATTATAGGTTAAGGCTGCCATAAGCTCTTCAGTCTCTTCCTCCAAGGAGAAGAAGGAAAAAACTTGATGGTGTCCCCGGTTTTTAGTGCTCAAATTAAATAAATTGCCGTGGAACGATGAATGGAATTTAGATTGGTTATGGGATTTGAATTCTTGAATATTTTTTTACTGTTCTTTGGAGAATAAAATGGCAATTATTATTTTTTCCACAGATGGTTCAATTATAGCTTAACAAACCCGTGGCTCATTTTTCCTATGAACTGACAGCATTGTGAAACCAAACAACAATTGATTATTCTTTTGTTCTTACATTACTCAATCATTAGGTGCTGATTTCTGTCAAATGCAATAATGTTTGGATTACTTACACTTGTCAACTAAAATGTTATCTGTTTTCGTGGATTCTTCAGTGAAGTTCCCATTTGCCGTCTATAACAGTTCTTGTTCGGAGTGATGCTTCTATTTGGTGATAGGAAAGAAAGCATAGAAGATAGGCTTCGTAGAACCAATGGCGATGGAAAAAGGAAAATAACTAACTACTACTTCGAGAACAATTAATGAATGGATGTGAACCGAAAATACAATTGGCAAACCCAAATCTTGTAGTATATATATAATACTATATACCTCTCTCTTTAGAGAGTTTTGTGCTACCGATCCATACAGAAGGGACTACATATTTTACATAATGGCTCGCTTATATTTTATTATAAGAAAAGCTGGCTTATTAACAAGTAAAAATAATCTATGGATAAAACTTTTGTTATACGTGCTTTTATCG
>CM020187.1:12965880-13042636 GCA_009805545.1 Oryza longistaminata | reverse complement strand
ATTTAAAAGTAAATGCTAGAAAATAAACTATGATGGAAAAACTTTTAAATAAACTCTAAAATCAAGAACGTCCCTATTACCTTAAAAGCATGATAGTCCTTCTTTCGTCCTCTTTCATACACTCTGCGTAACCACCGTATCTAATTCTTAAGCCAGCCAACCAGCCAACCCCTAATTATATGAGCTTAGCCCGTGCTTTATCCTCGATCCATCTCATCACCCACCCAATCCACAATTATTTTATGATTCCGATCCGTTGCAAAATATGAACATGCTACTAGGAATATCAAATATAGGAATACGAAAGGGCATATAGTATAGCGGTTGCAGTGACCTGAGTAGGAAAAATTCTAAGATGAGAATAACTCCATATCCCGGTTGGATGCAGAGATCGGTTAAAAAAAAACCCTTATATTAAAAAAACAATATAGGAACATCACAAGGGATGACGAGGAGGAGGAGAAGAAGAAAGGAGAGAAAACAAATGGGAGGGGGGTGGTAAGTGCAAAGGAGGGAAAAGAGGAGAGATTGCAGCCAAGCGAAGAAGGGGCCAGGTGCGGGTGAGGGCGACGGGGGGGTGTGGGAAAAGGCGACGAGGAAGAGAATCAAAAAACGCACCCTTGAGGCCACAAGCCCAAGCTTGTGGCTCTCGACACCCTCCTACGTGGCCCCCACCCTCCTCCTCCTCCTCCTCCCTCCCTTCTCTTATAGCCAGCCGCCGCACGCATCACTCCAAGAACCCCCAATTCCCTCCTCCTCCCTCCTACAACCCCAATCCCCCCTTCTTCGCCTTCTTGTTGGAGTACTTGTTGTTCTTGCTCTTGTTCCAGTGTTGCAGCAGCAGCAGCGGAGGCGCAAGAAGACGAGCTAGAGAGAGAGAGAGAATCAGAGGAGAGCTTGGGTGAGATGGGTGAGTGCAGAGGAGGAGGAGGAGATGGGCTGATCAAGCTGTTCGGGAAGACGATCCCGGTGCAGCCGGACGCCAAGGTTGGTTGGTTTTGTTCCCTGCCTGCCTCGATCGATCAGGATCGTCGTTTCTTGCCTTTTGTTTTGTTTTGTTTTTCAGTTTTGATTCTTGGCTCTGCGTCTGTTGGGGAATTTTCGGTTTGGGTCTCTGCTCTGTAATTCTTGTCTGTCTTTGGTCATCTTCAGCTGCAAAAATCCTTTTCTTTTTTTTTTCGTTTATCTGAAGGCATAGGAGGCCTTCCAAGGTGCAGTAGTAGTGAGTTCTAGTTTGAAGAGTTTGATGAAGCTGAAATTTCTATTAGGAAAAGTATAAAGTTTTTTTTTTTATTTACAGTTCATTAGGAAGGGTGATGGAAGTCATTTTTTCTCTTAAATAAATATATGCTAATTTAAGTTGGTGTGGTATGGGGGGCTTGATTTGGTGCAAATCTAGAGTTTCTGAAGATGGGCCTGACCTGTTTGGTTGGTCTCTTCAGAGTTTTAGGAGTTGAGACAAAGCCTTGTCTTTTAGCCTCCTAGGATCCATCTATGTTGGTCCAAATTTCCTTTCTTATAAGCTGTGAAAGAAAAAAACTACTGATTTTCCAACCTTCAGATAGAGTTCAGAAACAGGAACCAATTCCCAATACAGCAAAAGTACCTAGTACTGTAACTCTGAAACAACAAAATGGATGGCACCTCAGCTCCTCGCACTTTTTCAAAGTGATACACACAAAAAATAAAAGGATTTGAGAAAATTATTAAAACTTTGCAACAGCTTTGAGTGCACTTTCCCATCAAAGAAAGTAAAGAAAAAGTAAGCCAAAGCGGACTCATGAGTCACTAGGGCAATTCTAACTTCCTAGATCACAACAAGTATTAAACAATCTTATCGCGCTTTGTTTCGAAATGTATTTTTATAGGAAGTCAAGGTTAAATAAGAAAAGAGCATGAGAAAAGAGACAAAAGATAGTGAAATTTGAACCAACCCACCATAGACACGCATAGATTTTTAAGCACGTCGTTCTCAAAAAGGGGGAAAAAAAGATGTAAAAGCAAAGGTGAATATGCCCTGTAAATGACGCATAATTGATGTGCACCCGTGAATCGTTAGCAATCACACAAGACCTCTCTAGTGGGTTGCTAATAGCAAATTATCTAAAAAGTTGGAACTGTTCAACACTGTAATTAAATCGGCATATGAAAAACTTACATGAAAAATAAAGTATCATGCCCATGTTTCATATGATATATGTTCAAGTGAAAAAAAACTGTAGTATCTGGTCAGAAAAGTGAAAACTGAAAAAACTGTAGTAGGAGTCAAAGCTTCAATTTGGTCCATAGAAAGGCACATATAGGTCAAATTGGTATGTTGAATGCAGATACAAAGAAATAAATACATGGCATAACATGTCAAAAGATGGTTGGTCCAATTGTGTCCACACCAACCATAAACTCCAAACACTGATAATTTGGTCCAAAAGATGTTAATTAAGCCTCATAAATAGTTGTCAGGTACAAGCTTAATTATCAGGGGAAAAGGTAACTGCTTATTTATCTATCAGAGGAGGATATATCAGGTGAACATGACCTGATGTCCTCATCTATCTATCTGGTAATTAATTTGTTTCAGAATTATTGGGAACTTTTATATAAGGTAATATTTTGTTTTGCAGGGGAAAAAAAAAGAAAAGGAGAACATTTTCAGAGGATGTACTGCCCCCTTTTGAAGTGAAATACAGCACATATAGGTTGCTTGCAATACATTCCAACTCAACTGATGACACTGTCATAAGTTTTCCAAATTGAAGATTGATACGCCAACTCGTAATGATTATAAGAAATGCTTGAAAAGAAAGAACTCTGAATTAATAGTACCAGTCATTGTCTCTTTGATGGCAGCAGCATTATATACAGCTAAGTGCCTGGCTTTTGCATCATTTTCATGTTGGAAGTTTAAGGTGTTGATACACCTCCACAACTCATCTCCTTAGCACATATATATACCTTCAGAAATTTCAGATATAAATGCCATACCAATCAACCTGCATGGGAACATTGCTGTGCATGAGCACACAAAGTCACAATTCTTTATGAAGAAATTATCTGACAAAAAGAGAACAAGAAATGAATAGAAATGTCCCATCGAAATCGAAGCAAACACATATATATCCACATGTCCAGTGTTCATCACACTTCCTAACACAGCCTTTCAGTGCAAAATAGATGGATGTGCAACAAAACCAAGAGCAAAACCTGCAAAAAAAAAGTTTTCTGATGGACAATCTGGGGGCTAAACCACACCTCATCATGATTAGTCACAACCAACAGGGAAAACAATGCAACTTCTAATAAAACTAAAAACTACTAGTAGGCTTCTACTAGTAGTTTTTAGTGAAAAGTTATTACAGCAAAATAATCCCAAAACGGAAAGAGTGTGCATATCCTTCAATACGAATCATCACCAGCTTCATCCATCAAAACAAAAGGAGTTACAGATAAACAACGAGCACTTGTGACTTGATGAAAACAGCTTCATCCATCAAAAGGAGTTTCCATTGTCAGGATCAAGATGGCTGAGATCTTCAAGCATGGTTGCAGCCGCTGAACTGAACTTATCTGAAGAAAGGATTCTGCTCTCACATGGACAACCAATCCAATCGATCGATCAGTAAATCACAATGTGCCCAGAAAATTGGGAGGAAAAAAAAAAAACAGACGAATCCTGAACAACCCACTTCTGAATTCTGAATGCAGCAGGATGCGCAGAGCTCCAAGAAACACAGCATTTTGCAAGAAGCGTGTCCTTGCCGGTCTAATGGGCCGCGACCCCTAGGGGTAGGCGGCGGCGGCGGCGGCGACGAGCACGGTGGAGAACACGCCGGAGCCGGCGGGCGGCGGCGGCGGAGGGTTCCTGATGGGCGATGGCCGTGGGATTAAGAATCAATGCTCCAGGTTGTCCCATGCTTTCGTGCTCTATTCTGTTTTTTCTCTCTGTTTTTCTTAAAAATGATCACGTTGGAATGGCTGAGATTATAAGCTTTTTTTTTATGTGAGTTCGTTGCAATGCACGGACATATTATCTACTCCCTCCGTTTCATATTATATGTCGTTTGAATTTTTCTTAGTCAAACTTTGTTAAGTTTGACTTAATTTTATAGTAAAATTTAGCAACATCTCTTATTCGAAAAAAATAGCAACATCTAAAATATCAAATTAGTTTCATTAAATCTAATATTAAATATAAAACTTTGATAATATGCTTATTTTGTGTTGAAAGTAATATTATATTTTTATATAAACTTATAATATGAAACGGATAGAGCGGTTAATATAAGGGAAGAGAAACTTTATGTCTATTTCGAGTGGAAGTTCGATATGATATGGTCCTCCTATAGGTCTCAAATTAGCGTATCTCAGCATTTGGGTTGTTGGTCTGAAAATCGTAATTGGCTTATTTCCAAACCAAAGCCCCCACCAAAGTTCACATTGATTGTTCATGCTTCATGGAACAATCAATTTTTGTCCTCTCGTTTTCCCTACAGCTTAGGGCAAGGCCAATACTTATTGTCCAACATAGCATTAAGGTGAGCCCTATAGCAATTGATCATAGTTGTTACAATTGCTACACTGTTTAAGTCATGTATGAACAATAGATGTGGGCCCATTTACCAATAGAATAAAATCCAAATCATCCTTTTATTGGGCAGAGAGAATGGAGCAAAGTGTGAAATGAGATTCTCAGAATTTTTATTCTCTTATGGCTGCCCATAAGCTTATGGTTGTTTCTTGTTGTGGCCTAACTTATGTTTAATTCCACAATGTCTATTGTTCACCTTAAGAACGGTTACTTTTTTGCAATATTGTGGTTGCATTTATAAGCAGTTGTTAAAGTTAAAACTTAATTTTGAAGTTTATCTTAAGCTTTTTCATCCCAATTTATTTTCCAGCATTGATTTTTAAATCATTGAGGTTTTTTTAAAAAAAATATTTTTTTATTGTTTCTGATAAGTTGCACAACTTGTATTTAGCATCTGGCCAACCAATGGGAACCATAAATCTTCTATATTGTTGAATTGAGTAGTATCGTATCATCGTTGAAAGGGCAACAAACCAATAAAAGTAGAGGAACTCCTTTTTTTTTATATGGTGTTATGAATCAAACTACCAAATCTTTATGTCTTATCAAATTCACCAAAATATCATATTTTAAAATAAGTTAAAATAAACCCCACAATAAGTTTTGTTTCAAACATAGCCACGATGACCCGAGTCGTGTCATGACGTTGTTAAAAAAAATGGGGGCTGTTATACAATGGGATCCGCCCGAATAAGATGATACTAATCAGGTATCAGATTTCGATACCTATCGGTATTGTATTTTATACCTCATAGGTATTGTCCGACTTTTATACCTCGACGATATCAGGTTGATACCTCGTCGGTACTAGTCGAAACCCGTCAGTACCAGTTTGATACTCATCGGTACCAGACTTGGTTAGGGTATCAGATCTGAGCTGAGAGGGGGATGAGAAGAGTGGATGAAGATGGTTATCGGCGTGACTGCGACCACAACGGCGCTCCTTATCCTCCCTTAGCATGATGGCGACACTCCCCATCTTCTCGTACCGCAATCCCAGATGAGAGGGGGCAGCAACATGATGCTTCCCCACATCCTCCCTCCTCGCAATCGTGGACAAAGAGGATGAGCAACAGTCAGGAGGAGAAAGAGGAGTAGCCGTCGGGAGGTGGAGGCCATGGAATGGAAGGATCCCGATGAAGTAGCTCGATGCTAGGGTAGGGAGGTGGCTGGAAAGAAGCAACTGCTGTTGTTGCATGCATTACTAATTTAACATTCCATCCGTTTGAAAATATAAGCTGTCATAGTTTTCCGCAAAGTCAACATTTTGACTAGTAACTAAACTAACAAATGTTGGACTAATAATTAAAGTAAACATTTATGTGTTTAGTGCCAACTATATTGTATTACTATCTTCGTATTTGAAAATATTTTTATGTGATGTTAATTTTGCAGCTGTTTATAATATATTATGAAAGAAACTAATGGTAAAAGTATAATATTACAGACCATGCAGAAACCTAATACACCTTATATTTTCAATCGGAGCGAGTACTATGAAGCAAAACAAATAGTCCCTCCATTCTATAATATAAGGCAAAACCACTTTTTTTAGATGTTCCATAATATAAAGCAAGCATGCATGCATGTAGACAATTAACTATGACCCCTTCTCCATTAAATTATTACTTTTTAAAATTCATGTTCTCTAATTCTATTGGATGCATGCATTGTATTTATTAGGATGATCCAAACTACAAGATGATAATAATTTTTTTCTTAGTCTTTGGGTTAGGGGTGGTTATGCCTTATATTTTGGAATTGAGGGAGTATGACTATGTCAACTAAAATCCCTTAGGGCACTCCTAACCCATAGTGTCCATAAGCAGTGTCTATGGTGCCATGTCAATAAGACATCACAATAGAAACTACACTCTACAACCCATAGTTTCTTAAAGTGGGCCATTAATAAATACATTATCTCTCTTCTCTACCAATTATATTTATTCTTCATCTATTATGAAGATACTATTCTCTCCCAATGCAAAACTTGATAGTGTCTAGTGCATAGGTTCTCGTGTTGAAGCTGTGTCTTGCATATATGAGACCCAGTTTTTTCCTCTCTTCACTCTCTCTCTTAATTAATATAGTGACACATAAGCTAAAAGTCCTACATAACAATGTAGTTAATGCCATAGACACTATCCTAGATGGAGGGTTAGGACTGCTCTTATCGATCTAGTAGTGATTATTAACTAAACACTATCCTAGGTGGAGGGTTAGGACTACCCTTATAGTTGCAATACATACAGTAAGCGATCTAGTAGTGATTATTAACTAAACTTCCTTTTTGTTAGGTAGCAATGCAGCTTAGTAATGCTCCAACATATGGATTAATTAGCACCATTCATGCTGTCTTCTTTTGCGCGTTGACATTTGGCTGGTGCCATCTCCACTACTTACAACACCGTCAGTCAACCAGCTCAATAGAGTACTATCCTCGAATAGTAAAGAGCCTAGTAGGAGCTGGGAGAGGAGTGATGTTCCACCGGATCATCATCGTTACTCCACCTCGGAAGGTGCCATTTCGTATTTTAACAGTCCGGATGTTACCTTCCAGAACCACCATATTATGCTGCCTATGCTGCAGGATTCTGGCATTGATGAATACATGCGAGGTATGCTTCTTGGAGTAGCAGAATGTTTTGTGCCTTTTGATGTTCCAAATAATTGTTTTATTAATACTTCTAGATTTGAGTGTGACCAAGTTGTTTCAAACTGAATACCTGTGCTGCATTTCCGTTTTCTGTATTGAGTAAATTCTTGGATTTACTTGTGTGACACCATGTGGATTGCTAATTTTTTTGTATGCATTAATCCACATGATGTTTTTCATTAATGCCCTGCACCTTGTTAAAGTATCAAGCACAACATATTGCAGTGCACATACAGATTTTTAACACTCATTCATGCACAACAGATGCACTACCAAATTCTTTCGATATGTATTGTAAAGCAGAACCAAGAAAACATGAATGAAAAATCGTTTGCTAATTTGTTGGGATCTTAGCATGCCAAATGACATTCCTTTTGTCCTAGTCCCCGATAACAAAGTGTTAACCGGTTTCATTTTCATCTTGTGCAACAGCACTGTTATCTGTTGACCATGCATTGATACTTGGAATTTTAATATTGTCAAGCATGGTGGCAAGTGGCAACTCAACATTGTTTCATTGTAATTGTCAAAATCTTGTCTCATTTTATTGCATTGTTCAATGTGATCTTGTTTAAGTGATAAAGAGTGGTAAATCTTATTATTCTTCTATTGTTATGGGCAGTAGGCAGTAAGAATGTCCTGATTCGACTATAGAATGCTGTAGTTCACAAGTCCTGTTTAATAATTTGCAGCTTTCCTGCTGATGTTGGTGCTGATTTTTCATGATGGAATGTTAGTATCTTGGTGAATTGGCTTATGACTTCAATGACGAATTCTCTTGAACCTGCTGGTGTGATGGATTGTTGTTTTTGATTGTTTGCTTAACTAACACTCATACAGTGATGATTACGATAATTTAATTGATAAGACATTCTAGTTTAATACCACGATAATCGGCTGGTGGTTATTCATGATGACAATGATTGCTCTTTTGTCAATTTTGTAATTATTTGTTTGAATCTTATCATTGACCGTTGTGGTCACCATTGCCTTTGCACATTCATTTCAAATTATGCAATTTATTGTATTAGGGTGAGTTTTTCCACATGGTCCTGCTTGAATAGATGGTCTGCACTTTCTGTTTTAAAGGTTCTCAATTATCTTTCATAAATTTCATGCACTCGAGTTGGATTTTTTTTAAAAATGGGGAGTGTAAGCTACATGGAGTTTATCTTCTTCTTCACAGAAAGTTAGTCCCAATTCCCAAATTTAAGACTCATATCATGCCCTGCAAATTTAGTTCTGGATTTCTGCTTAGTTTTTCATGATGGATACTTGGTATGGATTATTCAGTTTTTAGATGATATATCTAGCTAAGTATTAGCACCGTTACCAATTTTATAAGCACAGTAAGGAGATGCTTACAAAAAAAAAACTTTATTAAAATAAAAAATATAATTCATAAGTACAAGCTCAATATCTCTTTGTTGTGAGTGACGAATTTGAATATAGTTTACTGAAGATTTTTTTTCCTTATTTGTACCGCATGTCCTTCTGTTATGTGTTTGGACTCTAGCGTGTTGGTTGTTATTGCTACTGCTATCTAGAATCCCCCACGATTGAAATGGTTGTGGGAGAGAAGGCTGCAAGGGCTGGACCTGTTGATGTGATACTTGAACGGAGGCATGAGGATAGATGCTTTTTATTTTCTTATTGGCACGTTAGGATACAATTCCCCTACACATATAACTTCAACCTCTTTATAGATGTAAATAACTGACATGGAAACAAATGATTGAGGACAAGCTAAAGAAGAGAACCATTCTTATGCTTCCCTACTGTCATGGCTGTTGTGGACTGTTGGAATGCCATCCATGACACATTAATTTAGTTTTGAATCATATTAAACTGATCATATCTGAAAGTGACAGCTGTATGCATGTTTTGTTTTATCTATATCTGGGTTACTACTGTATTAATGTTATTACACTAGTTATTATACTACCTCCATCCTAGAATATAAGCATTTGTAGGGTTGGACACAGGTATTAAGAAAGTAGGTAGAATTAAATGGGGGAAGGTTATGATTGGTTGAAAAGTGGAGGTGGTGGAAAAATTGAATGGTGGAGGGTTGTGATTGGTTGTAAAGAAAATGTTGGTGAAGAAGTTATATTTTGGGACAAATCCTAAGGGCTAGAAGTTGTTATATTTTGGGACGGAGGGAGTATATAAAAACTAGGAAGTATTAAGCACTGCCAATTATTTCAGAATCAGATCATAACTGTTTTTATTGTTGGTAACTTGGTATATTCTCTGCACGAGTAAATCTTGTTCCTTTTTCCTGATCGAGCACAAGTTATCTTTTGATTGTTATGTTGTTTCTTTTCTTTGACGGGTTTGAGCACATCAAATGAATTCATGACGAGAAACTTTGTTTTACATTATATCTTTATTTAAATTATACATCAACTGTAAGATACTCTGTACTAAAAGTAATACTTTGGTATAAAGGATTGTGGCATATTTGAGTAACATTGGCATTCACATTGTTGTAGTTTCAACTATTATTGAACGATTCTATCATCAGTATGAGTGCACGATGACATATTATTTGTGGCTCCTGCATGTTTATTTTTCTTAAGTTGACCATGTATGGTGTTTTTGAATTACATATGATGATTGTATATACATCACCTTTTTTGTACATCCCTACATGTATGCGATCTTGTCCCATGAGATTTTCTGCAAGATCAATTGTACTAATGGGTGTCAATTGTATTGCTGTGCAGTCTCGGTGGCTGAGCCAATTGGTGCATTGTTATTGTCAGAGGTATGCCATATGATGGTTTTACGTGTATCTTATATTCTGATAAGTTCTTTTCTCCTTTCATACTTCAGAGGACCTGATTTTCTTCTCTTTTTGTAGGGGATATCTGGACAGCAAAACAGTGGTGGTTCCACTTCCTCTCGCTCTGATGGAAGTGAATATGATATTGTACCAAAATCATATTCGTCTACCCCACGCAACTTCCCAAGTCGTCGATCATTCCTGTCAAAGCCAATCCATCCGCTCTCGTTTCCAGAGCATGCACTAGAAGGGCAAGAAACTGATAGCCCTGTTGCCAATGCAAGCTCCAGCAGTCCTATGCCCTCGGAGTTCAAGGCAATAGGGGAGATCCGCCCGTCAGGTCTGATGGATTACGCCTACGCCAGTGGCAGTCATGGGGAGTCAACAAACTGGAGTGCCGCAAGTAGCATGGATCTTACCGATTTATCAGAACGACATGATGCTGAACGCTCTGGACCACTGCGTTCCAATAACATAATGGATAGAACAAGGTGCGACCTTTGCGAGAGGCTCTTGTCCAAGAGATCGCCCTGGGGCTCCCGCCGAATCATCCGTACCGGAGATCTGCCTGTTGCTGGTGTGCTTCCCTGCTGCCATGTCTATCACGCCGAGTGCTTGGAGCGAACCACTCCCAAGGGGCAGAAACATGACCCTCCTTGCCCTGCCTGCGATAGGCTGTCCGGCAAAGACACCGAGCAGTGGTCGATCTGCAGGCTAAGAAACGGATTCCCGAGGCTAAGGTCACTTGGGGAAGGCCCTTCCAGGGTCTGGAGCTGTGCCCAAGCTGGAGACTGCGTGGCTGGCGCTGTCCAGATACCAAGAGCAAGCAGCATCTCTCTGCTGAGCCGGAGTGGCCACAAGAGGCATCATGCTGCTTCCAAGGGAGAATCCGGCAAAGACTGGGCTGAGGCATCATCATCATCAAGAACTGCCTGCATGTAGCATTGTAGCTTAGCTCAATGTTTGCTTTGCTAAACCTGATGATCGATTTACCTTGCATTGCATTGCATTGTCTCTTGTTGATGTGGATGCAAAAAGGCTTGATGTGTATCAGATGCAGATATGTTGCCATGGGTTTAAAGTTAACTGGTCCGGCTAGGAGAAATGACATAGATGTGCCTATGTAGCTGATGACTGAAATTTACCCCCCACCCCCCTTATTTTATATACCAAATATGAGGGCTGTAACCTTGTTCATAAAGGTTGTCGATCTTTACATATCCATTAAATTATTTGTGACATTCCATTGAAATTTTGTTGCCCTTCCATCCATGCCATTGCCGTCACCGCTCCAAAGCTTGTCATTGATTGGCCAGCCGAGGTCTAGCCTCAACCTAGCGTGTTATCACAGACATGGTGGTGTCTTCAAACGTAAGTATGCCTTAACCTGGCAATGTTTTTACTGTGTCTCTAATGCCATGTCAGAGACTTCAACCTAAGGCCATCACCAATGCGTGCCCCTAGAGAGTATCCCTAGCGACGGGCGTTTGCTTTTCTGTCCGCGCCGTCCCCCTGTGATGGAACTCGTCCCTCTGCTGGGGGATGCGGCTCTCTCCGTGCCTCGCCAGCTTTTTGTGGGGACCCATAGAGTACTCATAGAGTGTCCCTGATTGTATATGCCCTAATGAGTTACTATTATAGATGCGCTTGTCTTCAATGTATGCCTCAAATCTAGCGATATCTTTACCGCGGGACATTTAGCTTTTTGTCACTTTTAAGATGTAGCAATTAAGAATTTGCCACTCGCTGTTTATGACATGTGTATCCTCATGTATCTATGACATATGAGTCCAGTAGTAAATCATTTATCACCACTCATAAGAGTGGCAAATAGTTAATTATTCCTTTTACGGCGTCTCTAATGTCATGTTAGAGACGCGGGCGATTTTCATAGCCATATGCACATCACCTATTTGATGTTCCGGATTTTTTCTTTGTGGCCAAAAATGTTGGGCCCTACATGGCAGTCAGACAGTCACCTTGTTGCCACGAGCGTCGCCGAGCAACACGGAGTGGACGGATTTCAACGCTGCAATGATACCTGCATGCTCATTGCCTATTTTTGAATTTCAGGCTGGGGGGGTGCATGCAGATGCAGGTGTCGTCTTGTCTGATGAGCGGCCGCTGTTCCCGCCACTTCTCCGGGATCTCCAACCCCAGCCTCTCATGGCGCCAACACACCTCCCTCCCTCTCTCTCTATTTAAGCAAGCACATGCTCCTCTTCTTCTTCCCGTGTTCTTGTTCTTCTCTGGTGATCATCATCATCATCAAGTCCTATTAAACATCTGGTGAGCTCTCTCTCTCTCTCTCCAATTTCTCATGATCTTTTGCTGATTCTTGCTGCAATTAAGCAAATGAAAGTTCTGCTCCTTTTTCTTTCTTTTCTTTTCTTGCCCATCAACTGTGTGTTTTATTTGCTTTTGGTGGTGTAGGAGAGAATGGCTGAAGAAAAGAAGACCCCATGCCTGAATGAGCGGATCCTGTCGTCGCTCTCGAAGCGATCCGTGGCGGCGCATTCCTGGCATGATCTTGAGATTGGTAAGTAGATGTCAAGAGAGATGAGTGTTGTCCGTAGTGTTCTCTCCTTTTTGGTGTAGCTCCTGATGGTTCAGAGATGCTGATGCATTTCCCCTCTCCAAATGCTGTATAGGACCTGGAGCTCCTCAGGTTTTCAATGTTGTAAGCATCATGTTCATAATATATTTGTCATCAAATTGAAGCAAACACTGTGATTTATTTCAAGATGCATCTGGACCTGACATGTTTTTTTTGTAGGTTGTTGAGATCACAAAGGGGAGCAAAGTGAAGTATGAGCTTGACAAGAAGACTGGAATGATCAAGGTACACATTCTCTGCTGAAAGTCTCTCAACCTGGCTGCTTACTGTTTAACATCATCTCAATTGAGTTTAACAAGTTTAAAAACTGATGCAATTGATCTTTTGACAATCTTTATCACTAGGTTGACAGGGTGCTATACTCATCGGTGGTGTACCCGCACAACTACGGTTTCATACCACGAACGCTGTGCGAAGATGGGGATCCAATGGATGTGCTGGTCCTGATGCAGGTGAGCATGTTGCTATTTGAAGTTTTTGTTCATTTAAGTTGGAGTAATTCTCCAAGCTCTAACTCATCTACACATGATGAACAGGAACCAGTGATTCCTGGCTGCTACCTTAGAGCCAAGGCCATTGGCCTCATGCCTATGATTGATCAGGCATGACAACTTCATTCTTTTTTGGCAGAGTTTTATTGTGAAAATTGATGTCTCACTTTCTTGTTGATCTAATGGTGCACTTGTACATTTTTTTGGAACATAAAGGGTGAGAAAGATGATAAGATCATCGCGGTTTGCGTTGATGATCCCGAGTTCCGCCACTTCAATGATCTCAAGGAGCTCTCTCCTCACCGACTTGCTGAAATCCGCCGCTTCTTTGAAGACTGTAAAATTCAATCCATACGCAAAATAATTCAGATTCACTGCAATCACAACAATTTTAATGACTGAATTTTCTTTCAAACATGATGTTTCTTTTTTTGCAGACAAGAAGAATGAAAACAAAGAGGTCGCCGTAAACGATTTCCTGCCACCGGCAACTGCTCAGGAGGCCATCAAGTACTCCATGTGAGTTCCTTCTGGAATATCTATTGAGAATGCTGTTCTTGTTTTCAGCCAGAACTTTGATATACTCAATGATGATTTTAGCTCTGTATTATCTGCCAAAGGAAACAAAAAAAACATGGAATTTCTGAATGCTAAATCTCATCTTATATCTGACATGTTTGTGTTATTTCAGGGATCTTTATGCTGAATATATCCTGCACAGCCTGAGGCGCTAATTAATCATCATCGTCAGATGGAGCAATCAGCCCCTGATCTCATGAAGAAGATAACAATAAAAGTCTCTTGGGTGATGCTCTTTTTGAGCAGCCATTTTTGCATTATATTTGAAACAAGGGATAATATTATGCTTCTGCATTTGTGCAGAATATATGCAAATCAATAATGTTACTGTTATTGCTTGCACGCAAATATGTTGGTCCAACTAGCTTCAGGCCGAATCATCGATGCATGACCGGTGATAAATGGTGTAATTTTGGACTACAGGTGATAAATATTGTATGATGCCCTGTGTAATATATGTGATTGTATTTGATTTCTAATTGGCGACTGTTAATTGTATGACGTCGATTTTCCAGAATGGAATAGTATACCTGTTGGTTTCTATGAATGCAGTAATGTTTTGGACTTTTAATTGTGGTAAAAAAAAGCATCCGTAAAGATAATGTCAAAAAGAAAAATTAATTGAGCTAATTTGGATTATGATGTCTTTTGCTTTCTTTAGAAAAAAACATTAAGCATTTCTGGTGGAACACGTCTTATTTGAAACCAAAAAATGTGGGAATGAAAACATATGAGGAATTTTTTTATTACTAGGTGAAACCCCGCGCATTGTTGCGGGAATTTAGTATGATAACAATAAAAAGAATAACGTGTAAGATAGCTAGATAACATCAGATTAAATAAATTAATGTGGTTTATGATAATTTAAATTTAAATAGTATGTAGAATGGTGATTCACACGTCAAAAGTAAGCTGATATGACTTTATGGAAGAAGAAAAGTAGGGAGATAGTTTAGACCGTAGATTAATCATCTAAAGGCTAAAAATAATTGATGTGATATGACTTAATTAGAGAGAAAAAGGACAAAGATAATTTGGATCATAGATTAATCATTTAAGTACTAACTAAATGAGGATGAACTATATAATATATAGGATATCATAAAACATAATAAAGATATACATTGAAACATTATGTGAATTATGTTGGATGATAATTTAACATATTTGTATTTAAAAAGCTCTTAAATTATAAAAACTATAAAGATATAGCATATTTGCATGATGTTTAAATGTGATGATTGTTAGTGGATTATGATGTGGCATCTTGTTAGTGGATTATGATGTGGCATCTTTGCATGTCAAGTTTAAGGAGTTAGTGGAGGGGGGGTAACTTTATAGTAAGATAGGATATGGTAGACGCACACACACAGACAGCACTACATACACAACAACACATTCACACACCAACGAATGTGTCTGCTGACACGATCTTAAGGAGACAGAAATCAATAGCACATCTTAGATCTCACTAAATCTCTATTAAAGGCTCACTTATATGTGCACAATATTCATGGCCACCATGATTTAAACACGTGTAGGTAAAGTCATGCACCCACTATCACACCACCACACCGACTGTGCTTCCCAGTTCCCAAGGAGGTATATATCTTGATTCCCATTCTATAAAAAAAAAAAAACCAAATGTAGCACAATATAGGCTATATTGTACCGGGGCTTAACACCTGTGTACATGAATTCCACTCCATAGAGGTGTCCTATATGTAAGGTTAAATCCTCACTTTGGTATCTTAGTCTTTTTTGGCACTATCAAGTAGAATGAACCAATGTATCATTGACAAACGTCCTCACATGTAAGTATCACAATATTTTTCACAATTCTTGATTATGATATATTTATTTAGTTTATTGGAAACATGCTGCCACCGTCTTTAGAGATGGAAATGATATTACACAGGACCTAGGCCATATAATACATGTTTGTTCGATGTACTTGCTGATCAGTAAGCATCATAGAAAGACTTTCCTATGGATACCAACAACAATTACTTAGTTGGCACACCCAACAATATATCTTCATCCTATATTTCTTTTCGGTTGTTCTTTTTCATGTTTCTCAATTATGAGTTTTAGAGTGCATGCACTCGTGTAAACCTTTGGCTGTGTATATCCACTTTAGATATAGAGGTCGGATTTTATCCATTATCTAAAAAAAATATTCCTTTGTAATTGAAACTAAAAGCCTAAAATGGATTGAGCTACAACACCCTAAAATTCTTGACCATTGGATCATCAGTTAACATGTATCTAGCCACGTCACCCTGAACTTCTTTTTTTTTTTCTTTGAAGGAAAGGCAAGAAAATTGCCCTATATATTGATAGAGAAGGAGAGCATTGTGTATTTACATAGCCGGGGTTAAGGCTGTCCACAGACCAGAGAGGAGGGGAACTATACACTCTCAACGGCTGTAGCTTAGAGAGGCTTTTGGCCCCTGTTGCGACCCAAAGTTTGACCTCCTCTCCTTGATCCCCCGCAGCATATTGCATCTACAAGGAAACAACCATACATACAAGCTGTTGACACATCATCAACAGATTTTATCATAATTAATCATCCATTTGAAGGAAAAATTAAGAAAAAAGGTAAACTGATCAACCATAAGATGAAAGTATATTACTGTGCAATCTATGACTCAAACATTCTTGATAGTGTTTTAATTCTTCTGGTTTGTACATGCTCTTTCCATAACTTATTGTTTTCTAAAATTAAATAGTTTCTTAAAAAAACACAGCTTTTAATTAAATTGGCATAATTTCTTTCATACTGATGTTGGGTGTATAGCATATAGAAACATTTGATGGGTTTATTTGTTAGAATAATATCAAAACCTTATTCCAAATCACCTCAAAGATATTCTTATTTCATTATTAACTACTAATTGTCTTTGTTTTATCTTTTCAAAGCGATATGCACATAGCGATCATGCACATATTCTTATTTCATGCAGGAGTATCACCTAGTAGTAGATAAAATTTGTTTTGTTATTTTACTATGTTCCTTAACTAGTACGTATGTATACCATCCAATCATAATCACTAAAGAGGTGGGCGAACTAACCCTACATTTTCTTAAAGATACCCTTCCCCTCTCCCCATGCGGAAGGACCCACCGTGTGCAAGTGGTTGCACATAAACGGGGGACAACTTTGAACCGTTGGGTGTATCGGGGTGGGGCCCTGATATCATCCAGGGCTAGGACCGGAGACCAAATCTCACCCACAAATGCTCGAAGCTTGGGTAGGCCACTAGAATACACCAAAAAAAGCCCACCACCATTGCCAAGCCGGCCCAACCATCCATTCAATTGATTAAGGTATAAAAGGAACAAAACCCTAATCCACCCCTCCCCCAATTCCTAGACTCCCAGCCGCCGCAGGAATGCTCAACTTGCCTTGCATGACCCTCGGCTCCACACCGTCCTTGTCGCCGGGCACCGGCTGCTAACGCACTTACCGCACACCTAAACCTCGTGCCGCCAAGCACCTTAGCCCCACGCCATCGGCGGTCAGTACCCTCGGCTCCCACCTTCGTCCTCAAACCCCATGTCATTGCCCACCAGTTTCTAACTCCATCAATTGTCGGATTACCGATGCTAACCTCTCGCATGTCCCTGATCATGTTTCGGGGAACCTGTGAGGCTAGGACATGTTCCACCTCGTTTTCTCTTCCAGGACCGAGGCCGTTCTTACCCAACCCGGCCCTAACCCGCCCCGTTGCCAATCGTAGTGTGGAGGACTAATATGACATTTCTAGTAGTGAAAAATGGATTGTTGCGACACATTTTGAGTTTGGGTTTTTTCATCTCATGATTCACTCAACAACCATTGTCAAACAGAAATGAGAAGCAAATTGTCATGATCAACCATGCAATACCATGCATGATACAGTAACACTTATCAAGTTATCTTTGAATTTAAATTATGCCGGGGCCTAATTGCCCAACTAAAACCCTCTCGAAGACTTTCTTTCGAACGATAGAAATGGTTTACATCTCCGACCTTTACCGACAGACACACTAACAAAATCTCTAAGAATTAAGCAAGAACTAAGCATGAAGAGCAAGAGAATGAAATTAAGGAGCATTTCCAGGTAATCTTGAGGAGGCGATCAGATCATCATCTCGTCCACATGGCAGCTGCCATGGGGGAGGTACACCAGCTCGTTGCCGGCGAAGCCGTCGCCGACGTCGGCCACCGCCGGCGGCACCACGGGCGGCCACCTGTTCTCGTCCTCGAACGTCGCGCCGACCAGCCGCCGCCGGCGCAGGTAGCTCCTCAGCCACGCCGCGTCGTGCACCTTGTTCCTCGCCGCCGCCACTGAACGCCGCCCTCTCGGCGTCCGGCTGCGCAGCGGCGGCGCGCCGCCGGCGTCGCGGGTGGCGAGCGGAACGCGGCGACGTCGAGCGCGAGCTCCGGGTCGGTGTGGGCGTCGTAGGCGCGCGCCGCGAAACGCTCGAGCGCGGCGTCGAACGCGGCGCCGCGCATGACCGCGGCGACGACGCCCGCGGCGCGGCGCGACGGCGCGTGGCGGCCGCGGAGGACCCGAGACTCCGTGTCGCTGAACGCGGCGCGGAAGTTGAGCGCCGCCGGCGAGGCGTGCGCGCCAGGATGGCGAGGATGGCGCGGTCGTGCGCCAGCGCCGCCTCCTCCGGCGTGCCGTGGTCTCCGACGCCGTACCGCCTCCCGAACTTGTTGGTGATGAACCCTCGCCACCGCCGTCCGCCGTCCTCGCCACGCCCTTGTACTTCACCCGCGCATGCACGTCGTCGTCGTCTCCGGCGCCTGCCACGACGCGGCGTCGGGCGGCGGCGTCGTGGCGGCGGACGGCGCCGGCGAGCATTGCAAGGAAGTAACTGAACAGGTGAAGTTGGCGAGCACAAATTTTTTTGAGCTTAAATGGACGCCAAAAAGTCCATATATGTATATAAATGCAATTTTCGTCATAGGAATAAATGAGTTTTTAATTCATTTTGTAAAAATGTGTGGAAATCTGTTGTTGCATGTAGACAACCAATTAATGCTATGCTCATAGTCACAGCCTATCTTGTATGAAGGGGTATTTAACTTTTTGCCACTTTTAAGATATGACAATTAAAAATTTGTCACCCACAGACTATGACATACGGGTTCTCATATGTCCATGATATGTGGGTCCAATAATAAGTTCTTAATTGCTACTTGAAAGAGTAGTAAATAGTTAAATATCTCTGTATGAGAGCATTCACTGTATAAGGGGAATTTATTTACTATTGTGGTTATTTGCTTCCACTACCAGTAGAGATCATTTGATCATGCCTCCTAGTACACCTCAAAATGTAGAGCAAAATTTGACTATGCACTAGGATCAAAGGCCGAGATGAGAAAAAAAAGACCCCTTTTTTTTGCAATTTTGCTTGTAAACACTAACTCCAATGTTGTATACTAAAATGCAGGGTTTTAAATCTTCGGCTATAGCTGTTTGAGAAGGGTCTAGCTATTTGCTCTTATGTACAATTTAGTCCGCTATAGATGTTTGAGAAGGTCAATCGCTAAATGTCTTAGCCCGCTATTAAAAACACTGCTCATATGCATATATATTAAGAAGAAAACTCTTACTTAAGCTATGTTAAAATGATAAGAAAGGAAATTAATCGGAAGCTCAAGTGAAAAATAGGTTAAATAAATATTCCCTCTGTCCCATAAGATAGTAATGTACAGGACGAGACATATCCTAATATCATCATGAACCTGGACAGACCCCCTATCCAGATTAGTGGTATTAGGATATGTCTTGTCCATTTTTAGGATACTATAGGATGGAGGTAGTAATAGACTAACGGTAATATACAACCACCTATCACTGCCAGCTCATCACTACTGATTTGGCTAGAGCGGGTTACCACTGCCAGTTCATGTTGGGTTGGGTGGTGGGTCCAGACCGTTCTTTTTCAGCACCGCGGGGGTTAGTGATTTATTAACCATCAGTGACGGCCCTCACTGTTAGTTAACATGAGTAAAATAGTTAATTTTTACATTAATGAAATTAGACAAGCTAAGTGGTGCCCCGTGGATGAGGGCCGAGCCAGCTCTCGGTGTGGCAGGCAGAGCTGCAGTGGAGGTTGGCAGCGGGGTAGCAAGCGGTGGTGGCGGCTGTCGGATCTGGCGCTCCATGGCCAGATCCGGCTGTCCCACAACCGGATCCGGCGACTGTCCGGCGATGGTGGAGGCTAGGTGGCGGGGTAGACTTGCGTTGGTTAGGGGACGACGCGGTGGAGCCTATGGAGGCAGGGCGACGATCGGCGGCCCATGGGGGCAAAGAGGCGGCCAGGGAAGCATGGTGGCGTGCCGGGGGGATGCAGTGGCCTAGATCTAGCGTAGCGGCGGGTCTGTGGTTACATCCGCATGTAGTTGGTGGCGGAGAGGGTCGCAGTGGTGATGTAGGCCGACGACTCAAGGTGTCGGTGGCGCAGCCGTGGGCTGGAGCAGAGAAGTAGCCCACGGACGAAGGTCGGCAGAGGAGGTTGTGCGCTGCGGAAGGTGGGGTTGTAGTTAGTCAGCGATGGGGCGCCGATGTGGCGAGGCCACGTGCTAGTGAAGGCCGTTTGGGTGGCAGAGTGCGGGGTGACAACGACAGGGGGGTGAGGGTGCTGCAAGAGAAAGCCTAGCTCTGTGTTTTCCAGGGCTGGCAACGACGACGCCATCAATCATTGTTTTCCCCCATTGGGAAGTTGTCGAGCTATCACCCTCCCTCTCCATGACAAGACTATTCAGGTGAAAACCTAGTCCATGTTCGGATGGGCGATGGCGACGTCCTTGGTGTTGTGACCTCCTTGCAGGCATCGTTTAGGATGTCTTGTCTCCTCACCTGAAGAGCTACGATCCTTCTGGTCATCGGCGTTCTCTCATTCGTTGTCATCGGGTTGGTGTGAAGGACGAGTTGTTCTTCTTTTCTCCCGCCCTCTCCCTCCTCAACCCTTCTATGTGACAATGATCGGAGCTCGTCGATGACCTCCTGATCTGTTGCCCTGCTGGGAGGGGCGTTTGCAACCTTGTGTAGGACTAGCAGTGTTCGGTCTCGCATAACGGCGACTGGCTAGGTGCTAGTGCTTCTCCTGGGGTGTCTAAGTAGTCACTAGCACATGGTGGTGTGTTTTTCTTTTTCTTGATTGTAGCCTCCCAAGAGCGATAATCTTATAATTTTTCCCTACTATATTAATATGAAACTTCATACTGTTTTATGTGGGTCATTTTTTTAAAAAAAAAATGGTGCTCCGTCCATCAGGCCTACTACACCATGAGTGTAAACACGTTATCGTGAGTAGTGAAACAATAAATATACCCATGATTGTTCCCAAAGTAGTAATATGTATAGGAGGTCTAAATAATTGATCTTATTGATAAAAATATCTTGCACAATCATTTCTACTATTTTTCATATTTTATATTAACTGTTATGATATTGTTTTCAAAGCTTACTTATTTTAGAATTTTTTTCTTTTTCAAAGATTTGATTATATTAAATATTATTGATTAATTCATGATAAATGATTTTTTATTTATTTTCCAAAGAATGTTTTGTCCCTCTCCTTTTTATTTATGTTTGTACATAACTGTTGTTATTTATAAATTTACACTATTGGGCAAACGTCTGGTAGTATTTCCCCTTAAAAATGATAAATGATCCACAAAAATAATGCATTTGTGTGATTAGTTTTTTTTAGTCTTATGATTGACTGCTTCACTCACATTTGGGAGAGACACCGACACACCGTAAAGTACAGCTTTGTATAGTTACATTGTACACGAAGTTAATATTGCTAGATAATATCCCCTTTTTTCCAAGTTGAATTGATCATATATATGTAATTAGTATGTTCAGTTGAACTAGGCGTTTTGGGCAAAGGACTGACGCAAGTCCTCAAAAAATACCTTTGATTTTTAACAAACCACACTTGAAAAGAATCCATCGCATGCGCATCAAGATCAAGTGCAAACATGCGATTAATTGCCTGGTTTTGCTTGCAACTAGTCAAGTAAATTACTAGGTTGAGAAATGAGTCACTCCCATCCCTGGCTAGTCATTACTTAGAATTTCGGGGGAAAAAGGCATGATTAATTTTAGCTTGTGAGAAGTAAAAAAAACACGCGCGCACACAAATTCTATTTTTGGCCCGAAAATGCTAATGGGTGATCGATCGCGCGTAGCCCAATCCACGTGATCAGACCAGTCCATTCTATTTTTGACCCACGCGGTTTCATCCTTTTCATTTTTGGTAAATTATTTCACATGCTGTTTTTTTAAGCATGTGTTGCCCAATTCGTTTATATGGGCTGAATTGGGTCTCCTTCCTTAGACATCTCCTTTTTAGCCCATGTTTACAAGGTTTATACGTATTTATATATGAATTCCATAAGTATAAATTATATGTATATAAACCGATAAGGTTGTAAGAATTGTTGTTTTCTTCACAAAGAAGAGACAATTAGATATCTATTTTATGAATACCGCTTTGCTCATTCTATTTGGTCCATCATCCAAGTAGCGTCAAGACTACCTCCACCTTTGTAATGCAGCAGGGTCTGGCTTGAAATTCAGGATAACTTGAAAACACATGTATTGTTAGTACAAATAGCTGTTACTTGTTGATTGCTTTGATTTGTAGTAATAATGTGTTGTAAAAAAAAATCCTCTTTTGTATGTTTTTCTTTTTTACTTATCCATTTGATCCGTACTTGGGTTATTATACAGAAGCCTTGTTAGGAGGACTTTGGTTGCGACATGTTAACATTTGGACAATATGGATAGAGAGTGTTTTAACTATTACTAGGGCATGGATGACAGCATAGTCTTAGGTTGCGTTTGTTTGGGGTTAGGAATCTTTCTCCTGGCATGCGAAACGGAGTGGTGGATTAATGCATGATTAATTAAGTATTAGTTTTAAAAAGCTTGAAAAATAGATTAATATATTTTTAAAAATAACTTTCCTATATAAGTTTTTTTAAAAAAAAATACCGTTTAGCAGTTTAGGAAACATGCTCATGAAAAATGAGGGGTACCCAATGAAAAGGTATATTACTGAACACACCCTTAGAATTGATGACCCGTAATACTTCTTATAACCATATAGTTTCTCAACTTTGTGGGTGAGGTAGGTGGTGTTTGAAACTGATGAACATGAATATCAAGTTGGTGCAAATTAAGTTTTAATTATTACAAATTTGATACATGGATATATGTTTGGTTATGTATATCCTAGCTATGCAAGGGTTAAAGAGTGCTTTGAATGTACCATCTTCTTGTAGTTGACTGTTATCAGCAAGAAATTTCTATTATCTAAGGAAAATGTTTTTTTCATTGGTGCGATTTTTTGAAAAAGAAGTTTTCAAAGATGGTCCGAAAGTTCCAAACATGTGTTACTGGTGACGAAATGTATGCACTACATGCATGCTGCCCTGGAGAAAACTTGGACATTGACAACAACACTTGGGCTCCACATATCATATTTTGGGGACCAAAGTAAAATAGTACTCCTTTTCTATATTTTTCGTACACTTGTCTCTGTGAATAAGAAATTTAGTTGGTCAAATCCAGAAAAAAAAAAAGAGAAACTGTTCTGTTGGATGCATCGAAATGTCCGGCAAAGACCATTATTATTGGACAACAAAAGAACGAATATTCCAGGTCCCCTGAGAAAATGTTGTATACTTTTTTCACTACAATCCTCTTTAAATGTCTAAATTTCATAATCGTACCATGATGAACGATTTTTTTTTTCCTGAGGCCTATAAACTGAAGTAATGAATTATTGAAAATTAAGTGGTGCCGGCCATCGTTTGGTGCGAATTAGAGAGCTGTTATTTGCTTTATTTCGAGATAAAAATAGTATAAATACACAGGTATAACACAGCTTGAGCAAAAAAGGAGAACCTAATGTAACAAAAGATCGATTACAGGCCAACAACGTGTCCCTGAATTGTTATCAAATTAAGCCAACCATGTGATCTGCTATCACTCACTGTCAATGCTTAATCCGTCCATTGTCAATATGAGTGGTACTGCAAAGCGATGCCATGTGATGAGCACTTTCTATCCCCTGTTGTCATCTATCAATCGATCACACCTGATCAGGATAATTCTTTCGAATAGAATCCGGTTGAAATTAACAAAGCAATCTTCCTTATCTCCATATAAATTAAACTATTATCAGCTCTTCTGGAAGGTGGAAATTTTTAGATTTCTACCCGAAATAAAATAATTTGGTTATAATAATTATTGTTACAAAGATGACGTGTGTTCTGTGAAGTGAGCATAGCTCATCTGGTTAGGCTTCTGGTAGTGGAACTTATTCTCTCAGGTTGAACTGTTCAAGTTACAGAATACACGTCATCTTTGTAACAATAAGTATTTACGATTAATTATTCTTTCGGTGTTAGGCGATGTAAAACAGATCAAATCCTTGTTACGAAAAACTGGATCTTTTGTATGGCCCAAATGGAAGAACACCACAAGACATAGGGGTGTTTGGATGGGGCTAAAAAAATTTTAATCTGTGGCACATCGGATGTGTAAAACTACTTTGGAGTATTAAACATAGACTAATAAAACAACTAATTTCATAAAGGAGAGCTAATCCACGAGACGAATTTTTTAAGCATAATTAATCCATAATTAGCAAAGGTTTGCAGTAGCATCACATAATATAATCATGAATTAATTAGGCTCAATAGATTCGTCTCGCGAATTAGTCCATAATTATAGAATATGTTTAGTAATTAATCTATATTTAATATTCTAAATTAGTGTCAAATATACGATGATGTGACAGGACGTGTGAAGTGTGAATCAAACAGGGCCATAGACAACCACGCAAGAAACCAAACCAAAAAACTCCTTATAAAAATACAATTCAAAGAAAAGGAAAAAAAAGAAAAGAAAAGAAAAGAAAACGAGGCCGCGCGTGGCGGCTGGCCTCAGCAGTCAGCGACCCAATTCCAAAGGCGCCGGCTTTTTTTTGCCTCCTCCTCTTCCTCCATTGGTGGCTTCGCTTTGATCCCTCGATTCGGGAGAGGAAGATCGAGCCATTCCCTTCCCCCCACCCGATTCGTCTGCCCCCTCCGGCGCCCCTCGAGTTCTTGGATTCCTTCTTCTTCTTCTTGCGTTGGTACAACAATCCGTCGAGAGCTCCGTGGCGTGGATTGGATTAATTCTCTCTCGCCGAGGAAGGGAAAAAAAAACCGAGACGGAGGCATCGAGGTGGCCGTCTCCCCTCCGCCGCTATAACAACAAGCCGCCGCCGTTGTCGCCGCTTCGCTCTCTCCGCTACTCCGGCGACCGGGGAGAGGTGCGTTTCTTGAATTTTTTTTTTTTTTTTTTTTTGTTGGTGTGGCTTCCGCTGCGTTCGTGGTAGGTCGTGCTTAGGTGATTTTTTGTTTTTTTTTCCCGGCGGGGTGGGAGTGATTGATCCTGCAATCTCCTTTTGTTTTTACATGGTTTCAGGGTGGAGAAGATTTTTACTCTGAAAAAAAGAATCATCTTTTACCCCCAAAAAAATTCGGAGTATGATTTGTTCCGCTTCTTGTCAATGTTTTGGTTGATGTTTTCACATGCTAATTCTGCGGTTGTTCTTTTGTGGCTTATTAGTCGTAGACAGTTTGTAATAGCTTAAGTCCAAGATTCCTGGAGCATATGCATATGTCATCTGCCCTTGTAGGAAAAAAGGTGGAGCAATACATTGAATTGATTAGTTTGGTCACCTGCCTGTAGTGTAGGAATATTCTTTTCTTTTATTTTTCTTCTTTTTTTTCTGGGATACAGATACAGTTGGAGACAAAAGTAGAAGATTATTGGGAAAAATTGCAGAAATGCTTATGTATTTGTCAGTGCTGATGGAACCTACTCTGCAGGGTAGTTGCATGATCGGTAACATCAATCTGAAGAATGGCTCTAAAATCACCAGTGGATTTTGCTGGCTCAATCACTTCAGGCCAGAAGGACCCGTGTTGTTTTGGTGTGCCCGGCTGCAATCCGCGATGTGTTAGATACAATAAGAAATCAAGAACATGCCGATTGGTTACTAGAGCCATATCCGTCGATCGCCCGCAGCTAGACTTCTCAAACTCAGACTGGAAGAAGCAGTTCCAGGAGGATTTCGATAGGCGGTTCAGTTTGCCTCACTTGAAAGATGTAATCGACGTTGAACCGAGGCCAACAACGTTTTCCCTCAAGAGCAGGTGAGAAATACGTTTGAATTTTGAAACGTCTATCTCTCTAGGATTTGTTTTATGTATAACATGATTTCTATGCCTACAACAGGACCCCTCTGGAGAATGTTAATGGTTCTATGCAAGGATCATGGAATGGCTATGTGAATGACGATGACAGAGCACTTTTGAAGGTATGTTTTATTGCTTTGACATTGAGCAATCAGATTTACCTAGACATGGATAAGCTCAAATAGACAAATACTCAATAACAAGTACTTCATTAGACTCTGGTCATGTCAAGATGTGCTCTGGATTTTGTTTTTTCGCTTTTGGAATACAGTGCATGAGCATGGATAACCTGAACTTAGTTTCAATAATTTTTAAATGCAGAATCATATCTAAGCCATGTGGCGGTAGGAATTTTTCGTTCGAGTATTATTCCTGCTACTCTAAAGGACATGTTGTAGAACTGCTCGTTGTTTACTTTCTTCTTGATACAATAAGAAGTTCTCATTGCAAATTTGTTCCTTCTTTAGGTTATTAAGTTTGCTTCACCAACATCTGCTGGAGCTGATTGCATTGACCCTGATTGCAGCTGGGTCGAACAATGGTGATAAATATTATCCACAAATTCAAATGTTGAATTGTGACAGTGCTTTTCACTTCTGTAACCAAAAGTTATCTTCTCCAGGGTGCACCGTGCTGGCCCACGTAAACAAATATATTTTGAACCTCAGTATGTAAAGGCTGGAATTGTCACCTGTGGTGGACTTTGCCCTGGTCTCAATGATGTCATTCGGCAGGTAGAACTGTTGAATAGAACAGGACAAGTTGAACTTTGAGACCCGTACAGAAAAATAGAAGTTGACTAACCCATCATATGATTATATTTCTGAGATTCTCTTCAACAAAACCCTAATTGTCAACTTGATCTTGCTTGCACTCTTGTAGATTGTGCTTACACTGGAAAAATATGAAGTGAAAAACATTGTTGGAATACAGCATGGTTTCCGTGGATTTTTTGAGGATCATTTAGCAGAAGTGCCAGTAAGAGACATTAACCAAGTTTCTGGAAAAATAATGATAATCATACCAAAAGTAGTTTAATGGTCTTTTTTTCCCCTTCACTCAGCTTAATAGGCAAGTTGTCCAGAATATCAATCTTGCTGGTGGAAGTTTCTTAGGAGTTTCTCGTGGTGGGGCAAATATCTCAGACATTGTCGACAGCATACAGGCATGAATACATCATTCTACAATTCAAAATATATTTTTACGATGAACTGATGCACCAAAAAACTTATCGATTTGATTTTTACATACCACATTCAGGCCCGGAGGCTTGACATGCTCTTTGTTCTAGGTGGAAATGGAACTCATGCTGGAGCTAACCTTATACATGAGGAGGTATGTTAAATTCCGTGTTCATTGTTTCTGAACAAAAGTTATCTTTTGTTCCTGGATTTTAATAGACAAAAAAAATATCTGACCTCAGTCATATATAGCATGAGTGGATGGCCATCTTACATCTATCTGTCTATTTGCCTCTTTTTCTTTCTTTTGATCTAGTGCCGCAAGAGAAAACTGAAAGTATCAATTGTGGGCGTTCCAAAAACCATTGATAATGACATACTACTGATGGACAAGACATTTGGATTTGATACAGCAGTTGAAGCAGCACAGAGAGCTATAAACTCTGCATATATTGAGGTGATTCATTTCATGAGCCATTCAGAATGAACTTGTCTGACTGAAGAACTATATATATAATATGCACATCATAGTTACCAGTTACCACCAAAACTAGTTTGGTAGCAGTAACAATTTTTTGTGTATTAGGCACATTCTGCATTTCATGGCATTGGATTGGTCAAGCTGATGGGAAGAAGCAGTGGCTTTATCACAATGCATGCTTCCCTGTCTAGTGGCCAAGTAGATATCTGCCTGATACCTGAGGTATGAACTCTTCTGTTGTTATGTATAACCTATGTACTATGCCACTACGGTTGATCAAGCTCATTGGTAATCTATGTGAAGGTACCGTTCACTCTTGATGGGCCAAATGGAGTTCTTCAACACCTTGAGCACTTGATAGAAACCAAGGGATTTGCTCTGATTTGTGTAGCCGAAGGAGCGGGACAGGTAAGGCTAATTCCAGATAGAAAACAAATTGTTTAAAGAAAGATTTTCAGTATGAATGATTCTGCATGTTAGTACCGGGTATCTCTTATATTAGGGGCAAGGTTGTGATATGGAGTATTAGTATACCACATAGATCATTGCTGTAAGCTATCCAGTCTATCATCCACTTTATATATAATAATTATGTAAGAAATGCTGCAATGTATTATCAGGAACATCTGCAACAGTCAAACGCAACTGATGCATCAGGGAACATGATCCTTGGTGATATCGGCGTGCACCTTCATCAGAAGGTTTGTCCATCGAATGACCTTCACCTTGATGATGTATCAAAAATCACATGCCAAACCAAATCTAACTTAAACCGTGCCATGCCACAGATCAAGGCCCATTTCAAGGAAATAGGAGTACATTCTGATGTGAAGTACATTGATCCTACATACATGGTCCGTGCTGTGCGTGCCAATGCATCCGACGCCATCCTATGCACTGTGCTTGGTCAGAATGCTGTAAGGCACCTTTCCCTTCATTAGCTTTCTGCCACACAAGTTCTAGCAGTTCATGTTGTCTCAGCATTGATTTCTGATGGAACTTCGCAGGTTCATGGTGCATTTGCAGGGTTCAGTGGCATCACAACCGGCATATGCAACACGCACAACGTCTACTTGCCAATCTCAGAAGTCATCAAGTCCACAAGGTTCGTCGATCCAAACAGCAGGATGTGGCACCGGTGCTTGACATCAACAGGGCAACCAGACTTCCACTGATTCAGGTATTGACAGTGGAAGCTCATAGCAACTGAAGCTAAAAACTATAGGCGGTTTTGTGCTATATAGTAAGAGTGGTGCTTGTGCCGCATCACTCGTTTGATGTTTTTTCGTCTTTCATCAGAAAGAAACATCATCTTCCATTGATCCTTGAGGTGCAAGATGGATACAATAAGCACCTCATTGAAAAGATAGCTTCTTTTATATAGATTAGCAGTACATGGTTTATTAGAGACCACATAGAAGTAGAGAAGATTTCTAACTGCAAGGGAGATGGGTAGCTCCCGTTACAACTGCAGAAACATATGTACACATTACACATTCTTCACAGCTGAAATAATGGAGAGAACATTGCCACCAAACCAAGTACAATGAGCATTTGCATCGCAACTTTGCAGTAGATGTTCCAACTTATGAATTTTCAATTTTCATAAAATACGATTACAGTACACAGAAAATGTGTCAGTTCTCAGAAATGTAAATTATTCAAACTGGCACGCCGGTAACAATGCATGTCTATCTGATAGCTAGGCGAAGAATGTATGCTAATGGAAAGAATAGAATCCTTGAATGTATGCCGTGAAAAGTTCATCTGGTAAGAAACCTATATGCATTCTGACACTATTCTCCTGTACCCTTTTGTAAATTCTCCTTTAACCCTTTGTAAATGATATTTGTAAGTGAAACTGTACGTCCTGGTCAATACACCTTTGCTATGTACTTGTGCAGAGTGAACCAACTTTGGTTGGGTTACTCTGCAGTTTCTGCAATGAGCTCCTTGAGCACAAATTTGAGGCCCTTCATCCTCTTCCGTGCCCTCTGCAAAGCAACGTGTCAAAAACAGATTGAGCATTTGGTAGATATATGGTTATCACTTATCAGGATGGTTTAAAAGTTGCATTGGCTCACCTTCTGGACCTCAGCAATTTTGGTTTCCGCGTCGCTCAGCTGAGCGCCGACTGTCTTCTCAGCATTTTGAAGGAGCTTCTTGTGTGAGGCTTCTGTTGATGCAAATATTAGCACACACCATGGGTCAGTGAACGGTAGTATAAATAGAATCCTTGAAGTGGTTGTCATGTTAACCACACCATAACTTGCATCCTAATAGTGCTAAGAGAGGATCAAAGCTGGAGTTATGTCACTGGACAAGTATGCCATTGCAGGGGAACCGGCGAACCTCTCAGAAAACTCACTTCATACGAAGATTGGGCTGTCATTCTTTTCAACTAAATTCGTTAGGTTTTTTCACGAAAACTAAACGTGTGATTTTAACTATACTAAGAAAGAGTTGAAGTACAAATGACTGGATAACATGTAGTGTTACCAATTTGTAAGTAGAGAATTCCAATGGAAATGCTTATAACCATACTCCCTACATTTCACAAAAACTGCCCGTCCTTTTCGGGATACATTCTTTTCATAATTAATGTAAATATTCCACCCTTTTCTATTATACCCTAATTTAAAGCTGTAAAACAGGTAGAGTGTGTCTAGCATGTCATTTAGTAGGCATATTTATGGTCATCTCAACATTTATTGGTTCTTACTTGGTGCCTCCTAGGTTGTGAAATGGAGGGAATAGTTCATCAGGCTCAGTATATAGAATGTTAACATGGCTTTGCAACCTTAGAGACTTTTTTCAGGTGTACATTATTTTTATGGGATTTTCAGGTGTACATTGGTAAGAAATCTTTAATTGCTTCAGTCCCATTCATAAAGATAGTGTATGTATTAAGTTTAACTTACTTTGCTTGTCAGCAACTCCCTTAAGTTCTGCATGGTAAGCCTCAAAATCCTCAACAGAGTTCTTGCAACCGAGCAACTGCTGGTTGACCTCCTCCTTGTACTTCTCGTGAAGAATCCTTAACTTTTCTTGTTGCTCTGCAAACCAGAAGACATCAGTTGAATAGTTAAAATCATCCAAGAAAAACAAGGCATGAAGGAAAAAGAAGTTGTAACATTATATACAGTTGCATATTGAGATTTAACTCAGTATATAATACGAGATCAAAATAACGAAGTAGATAAAGACCAAGCGTCCAAGCCACATCAGATGATTGCAGGCAGAATAAGACAAATACTGCATGAGATTTTCTCAAACTAATTTTCCCTCCATTTCAAATTACTTGTCATTCTAGCCAACCAAACCAAGGGGAACAGGCAGATTACATTGTTATCCTGTAGTAGACTTCAAACATTCTATCTAGAGTTCAAACATGACTCTGTATTGATGAATCAAGATTTAAGAGTTTGTGTTACATGAGATGAATAATCCAAATACGTAGAATAAAAAATGTTACAGTTACAACAAACAATAGTTGGATAAAAAATATTGCCACATCATGCCCTCATAGATTAATGCATTATGAATGGTTGCATCGACATGATTAGAGTTTTACCTTCAAATGTTGACTCTAGACGTTTCCTTTTAGATTTTCCTGCATTGACCAGCTTGTCCCTGAAATCACAGTTAAATGCCATGCATGAAAGAGGCAGTACATATCTGGCCTATATACAATCGCATGTGCATAAAGCAGAAAAGAGGCAGTTTCTAAGTGGCACTGGCACTCGATCTTACACATCAGCCTGCATCTGCCCCTCAACCCCTTCAAGGTGCTGGCGTATTATCTCTCCAGTAGCTGCAAGTATCTTAGAACTTTTATTCCTTGTTTCAGACTTGATTTTGGTTTGGAACCTTCCTAGCACCACTACTAACTGATCAAAAGCCCTGGTGGAAGTCAAGAAATGAAATTAATCCAAGTAGCAAACTAGCAATCATGTTTGTACCTACTATTTAAGCCACAATGACCTAAATCAAACCTGGTTAGGTAGTTTTCTGGGACTTTTTCTGGTTCTTTGTCTGACATTGTTTCTTGCGTCCCTGAGAAAAAAAAATATTGGTCAGACCGAAAACCATGAATGCACAAGCACAACAGTAAAGTAATCAGTGTTACCAGAGGTGGCAAAATGGGTTGGCGAAGTTAATTGCCTTTTGCCCTTTCTACCCTCTTTTAGATGTGATTTTCGGCCCAGATGCTCAATAGAAGATTTATCAGGGCTGTCAACATCTGAAAGCCATTTATGAGATTTATATCCTGCATGTGAAGAACAAAGCGACAAGGCATGAATAAGCAACTTTAAGATAGATAGATGTGTGCATCTCCAATGAGAACTTTAGCTCAAGATATTAATGTTCTGAAAGGCTGAAAATAATACAGTCGAATAACTAAACTAATAGCGAATTTAACATGGTAAACAGTTCTGATGAAATATATGTAAACTAAGGATATGCTTGCACATGGCAGAATATGCCACATGTTGCTGCTATGCCACTTGTCAGCTATCACACAAACGGCATGCTCTCATGAATTGGCACTTTCAAGTTTCAAGATCCTTCAGTTGCAAAAAATTGTTGTGACCTAGCAGCAAGACATAGATGAAAATCTGAAGAGCCTAACTATACAGCCACAAAAAGGAATTTAGGAAATTTTCTGCGGTTAGGCCAGTGAACACAAGTTACAATAGCAGGTTACTTGGAAGACATCTAACGGCTTAGTAAGGCAGCACTAATCGAAAATGACAGCAAAAGCAAACACAAATACTCATTTATCATGTCACATAAAATGTGTAATTGTCATAAAAAGGTCAAGTAAATGAAGTGGGTGACACAGAAATTTTTTTTCTTTTTTGCAATCTCACCACTAACAACCCTGCAAATATGCTTGCCAGTATAGTTAGAATTCAATGTTCAAATAGTCAAACTTCGAGCGTTTATGAGGCCAAAAGTAACGATGTCAAAATTTGCACCAATAAAATAAGTGTACATATCATGAACACCAAAACTAACAGGATTGATCTGACAGATTATGCAAATGTTATAAGGATTATCGCCAGTGTTGATCCTATGACCTAAATGATAAATTCAAGAGGTGCTTGAAATACATAATTACATATACATAAGATTTCTGTCCAATAAGTATGGTCCACATGCAGAATAAGGGGGTAGTGCACTGTAAGTTAGCATGGCTACCTTTTAGTCTAGAATGGAAGCATTAAACATGACAGGAGCATGTCTACCCCTTTTTAATAAAGAGCCTAGAAAATTGGCATTGATGGCGTTCTGACCTTTTCTAAAGCTTGGAATAGAAATTTGAGCCCCTTCACTCTCAATAGGAGAAAGGGGTGAAAGATGTGGTTGTTTTCTGTTCTGTCTTTCCTCCTGAGAGTTAGGAGATTCACTGCCAGGTAACTCGTTGGTTTTCTCCATTTTGTCCTGGACAGTAGAACAATTAGTGTCAAACGGATAAAATTGCTCTGCTACGTAGAGTATAAACAGAACCATTTACTAAAGTTGCAATCTGCTTTAGAGATTGAAGCATACCAATGGCTCCGATTCTGGATCCGAGGTAAAGGAAGTTGATCTTGACCTGTTCACACCTTTTGGATATTTGGAGCTAAATAGGTCATCGTCTAGCATTTTACTTCTGTGGGGGGATATTTTTATGTTTGCTGCAAAAGTAGGACTTGCAAAATCATCTGGCATGTCGCTGAATCTGTCTGCCAACGGACTGGCGTCCTTCTGTCCAGATTTACCATTTATCGCAGGACTCTCATCATGTTCCCATGAGTACTTCCTCAGTACAGGAGATGGATTAGCAGCAGGAGAAGGTGTGGAGTTAAAACTATTTCTTGCTGCTGTTCTGTCTGAAGCTTCAGGGATGTGGGTATTATCATTCTCCTTCTGTTGAGGCGATATAGAAGAACATTTTCCCTTGCTCTTAAAGGAAGTAAGCTGAGGAGAAGAGAGCTTGTGTTCACCATCATTTAGAGTCTTGACCAGTAAATTTTCAGATAACTGCATCTTTCGAGCCCCAACATTAGCCATCGTATTCACCCTTCTCTCCCTTTTAGGGCTTCTAGAACAACTCTCAGCAGTTTTTCCTGTTCGGGATAAAGAAGAAAAGGAGTTTGTTTTCTCACCTTTTTTCTCTGATGGTATATATTTAGAAGGTACCTTTCTTTCCATATCATCCTGTGTAGTCTTATCAGAAATCCTGTCCGAACAATGTGCCTTCTTTGGCTCAACTTTAGCCCTCCTACTCAAGCTTCTAAGATTCCTCAAGCTGCCAGATTCACCATTTGCAGATTTTCCTACTGTTTTAGGTGTGCATTTATCGTTGAAGGCAAACACATTGTCCAATTTTTTCTGCTTAGGTGTAGAACGATGAGTAGACAATGGTTTCTTTGCACTCCCGCTCTTATCCTGATGTGTGGAGCCTGTTGGTGCTTTCTTGCGCCCCAGCGAACGAGTAATAGGTCTTACTTCAACTACTTGAGGACCGTCGGAGTCTGACTCAATTGGATCAGAGGATGGTTTGTTCGCTGTTTGACTATTAAACTGAGCTGGTGTCTTAATATTATATGGAACAGGTGAAGTGAAAACCTTCTGTCTTCCTGAAGATGGTCCATTGGCAATTTGACTTTTAGGTTGGCATGGCGTCTCAATATCTTCAGGATTTGGTGAGGCAACAGCCTCCTTGTTTTGTGAAGTACCACCAAGGATCTCCCACAGTTTCATCCTGAGCATTTCACTGTTGGGCTTGTTTTTATCAGCTGATTCCACTTGACGCTTTCCTTGGGAACTCACAAGTGGTGGCCTATCTAATTGATCAAGATGATTGTCCTGTTCTCTTCTTGTTCCAAAGGAAAAGGTTCCTGTTTGCTCAATTGCATTATCATCAGGTTGTGATACAGAAACCTTAGCAGGGACAGGTTTAGGAACCTCTTTAGCAGATCCGCCGTGGTTTGCTGCTTCTGGAGAGACCTGAAGTGAAGCATTATCCATTTTGGGAGGTCTAGATCTTCCATCAGTTCCCTGAGACAAGTTCTTCTCAAATGCAGCGGTACTAGCAGCATCTCTGCCTCTTGATACAGAACTCGTCCTTGGAATTGTGACGCCAACTGATACCTTAGGGAATTTACCACATGGATATTGATTGCTGGCCAAACTCCAATAGTCACTTGATGTAGCCTACAAAAGTATAACATGCTAACTTTTTTAATACTATAATGAAAAAACATCTGAAGGTGAAAGGATAACATGAAAAAGGAAAGCATCCAGCAGCTTAGCAGAGGAAATAGCTACTCACTTTCTGAATGTTCGTCAGCTCAACTTCCATAGGTGCAGCTTTTGGGATAATAGTATACCAAATTAACTAAAGAAGGTTGGACCTGGTGAATAGAAAAACAACTGCATAAGACAAGATTCTACTGGTCTGAGACAATCTTTCAGAATCAAAATTATGCTTAGCAAATGAATACAGAGGTCTTGCAAAGCACATCTTTATCAAGCATGGTTATAGGAAGAAATTTCAAATCTGCCATCACATGTGAGAAGCACAGCTGTATCAGCAAGGGCGAAAACACTGCAAATAAGCATTGACATGGGAGCAAGGGACACTGATCCTCAACTAGCCTACCAAAGCATAAGTGAATTAGTGATACATCTGTACTTCTTTTTCCTGATTCAGCAGGCAATACATGTAAAATATTGTCACATGGCAATATTGCAATCACGCTTGGAAAAGAAACTAGCATTGAAAAGTAGTAACAAATAACTGCATCGTTGTACTACAACTGTCAACTTTAAATTACTACAGTGGTGGTGGAGCTGCATTACATAACCACAGTACCACACCTAAATTTCTAAGCTGGATGATTTGATTGCTAACAACTTGCTTTTGATTGATAACTGCAACAGTGTACTGCTGCACTGAGGCTCAAATTAAATAGACTGCATGTCCAACAAGTCAATTTAATACCCCCAGTGAAATTCTAGGAACAGTCCATTACAAACATATCAAACCAATATTGTGTATCAGCAATTTAAATGTGCCCTCAGCATTAAGAGATCTTCTTCCACAAACATAATACACAATCCAGGCTCCACTCACTATCTAGAAGAACCCAACTCCGTGAAAAATACTGCGGAATGCGACACTAACATAGCCTAACACTTTTTTTCGCCGGGCTGGCGGAAGCCAGCCGAAGTTTATTAAGATAGGGAAAAAAAGTCACAAGAAACAAATTACAAAGGTGCAAGCTGCAGATTCAGGCTACAGAGGATGCTGCCTGCCAGACACTAAAGCACGTCTGTACTACAGAGCAGCGAGCTACCACCACCGGCTCAATGTTGCTCTCTCGCCATTAGGTTGCTTCCGGCTTGCAGTGGACACAGCAGCCCTGCTGCACCCCAAGTGGTCCACTCATCTTCCATCGCTGCACATAAGTGTGCCGCCGGAATGGCCTTGTTGTCGAAAATTCTAGCATTGCGTTCAGGATCCATAGCCTAACACTTGCGGCAGATAACCATAATTTAGAGAGACAAAAACAATCGGACAGAATTCAGGATCCAATCATCCAACGGAAACCTACACGATAGGTTTACGAACGAGGCAAATATGCAATTCCATAGCAACAGAGGCGAAAATCAGAAGCGATCGCCACGGAAATGCACAGGGCGAGTCCCAGGTCCCAACTCCCCCTCCCGAACCCTAAAATCTCCCCCCACGAGGGAGCGTGGAAACGATGCAGCGCATGCACGGGGGGGAATCATGGAGTCCAGTAAGTAGCCCAGCAACTTACCCCTAGTGACACCGGCGACGCCTCGGACGCCCTCCGGCGAAGCTACACGAACCGCGGAAGGCGAGAAGGAATCTCTGCTTCTTCTCCGACGAGCCCCCCGCGCCGTCGGGAGCGAGCCACCCCAGCCAAGCTGCTCGAACGAGAACAAGGAGACCGACGAGATCAGGGAGAACCAGCGACGAGCAAGTGAGAGAGGTGCGGAGGGAGGGGGGGCTCACCTGCGCCGCCGCTCGCCGGCGTCGCGCCGCCTCGAAACCCGCGCGGCCGCACGGGGGATTTCCGCGGCGGTGGAGAGGCGAATGGGAAAGGGGAAGGGGAAAAGTTTGGGAGAGAGCGGGGGATTTTGAATTTTTGAAATTTTTGGGGGAGTCTACTCGTCTTCCGTCACGCCGTTCGCGTGTACCGGTGGTAACCTGATGTATTGCCACTGACGTGCGGGGCACACATAAGGATGGCCCACATGTCAGTCTCCCCGATTCATTTGGTCCCACATATATGTAGCTGTGGTGTATTTTTACTCCGGTACACTGATTCCCTAACCTGCTAAATGGCAGAAATTTATCGTGTACTCCCTCCGTCCTATAAGATAGTGTTTGGTTGCAAGGATAAGGTGGGATGGGATGGGGGCGAACCTACTTTTAGGGGTGTTTGGTTTAGAGGTGGGTGGGATGGGTTGGTCCCTGTAGAGGAATATTCCTTTTAGATCCAGGACCAACTGATCCGCAAAAAACTGGCGGACGAACTCGTCCCACCTAGGACGAGCGAACGGCGTCACCGTGCCATCCGCCACCTCCGCGACCGCCGCCGAGCTCCTCCGGCCCCAAACGGCACTAACGGTGAGTACAAATCCGTCCATCCCATCCCACCTCAATCCCTTCTACCAAACAAAAAACTATAACCATCCCATACCATAAACCAAACAGACAGTTGGAACCATCACATCTCACAAAACTAGGATAGGTCTAACCCATCCCACTTCGTCCCCAAACCAAACACTACGTAAATTTCCGTATCCAACTTTAATTTTATCTTATTAATTTTTTTTATAATTAGTATTTTTATTGTTATTAGATGATAAAACATGAATGTTATTTAATTTTTTTATATTTAGTATTTTTGTTGTTGTTAGATGACAAAACATGAATAGTACTTTTTATAGTGACTTATGCTTTTAATTTTTTTTAAAAAAAATAAATAAGATGGACGATCAAAGTTGAACACAGAAACTCATAACTGTGCTTAAAATGGAACGAAGGGGGTACTTTATAGTACTATGTGCACAACAAATTTTTTTTTTTTTGAGAAGGGTATTTTTTACCCGGCCTCTACATCCAACCGGATATATACAGCCATTGAAATAGGGAACTTAGCCCCATGAACAACCCAATCTGAAATTCGCTCCATAGGAGATTTGAACTCAGGACCTTGGGGTACTACTCAGGTCACTGTAACCACTAGGCTACATGCCCTTTCGTGGCTTCAAATCTATGTGCACAACAAATAGATTTTGTGGCTTCAAATTTCAAGTTAAAATACCTGGGTATAACCTGCCAAGTCTTGTGACATGAACTTTTGTCAAAAAAGTGCAAACAAATAATACAATTCTTAAAGGGTATTTCGTGCAGTTTCATCGGTACTGTACTTTGATATTTGACGATTTTGTTATTAGGGCCTCTTTTATTAATAGGGCTGGCAATGGGAAAGTTTCATCTATACCACAAACATTTTTGCTAGTACTAAGTAATACCACAAGTACATTTTTAGAATAGAGGATAATATTATGGTATTACTTGATACCAGCAAAAAATTTGTGGTATAGATGGAATTTTCTCATTGGCGGATTTTCATAAGACTCAAATTTCTATGAAAATTTTCCTCTATATCCCTTTGATTCATAGAAAAATGAAGGACTAAGATTGTATTCTTATGCTTCACATTTTATAGGAAAAATAGTAAGAAATATGAGCTTATTATGAACTTTTTTCCCTATGGCACTGTCAAAGGTTCCTATTTTCGTTCTGTACTTTTTTCCAGCAATGAAGCAGGATAGGCTCTTTGAAGGGTGGTGTACTAGTATATATTGTGGGGCCCAAATATTAATGGTACGGATAGAGTGGCAGTACGGATACCACCACCGCTAACATTCTAAGTACTCCCTCCGTTTCGTTTTATTTGACACCGTTGACTTTTTAGCACATGTTTGACCGCTCGTCTTATTCAAAAATTTTAAATAATTATTAATTCTTTTCCTATCATTTGATTCATTGTTAAATATACTTTTATGCACACGTATAGTTTTACATATTTTACAAAAGTTTTTGAATAAGACGAACGGTCAAACATGTGCTAAAAAGTCAACGGTGTCAAATAAAACGAAACGGAGGGAGTACTTAGAATGTTAGCGGTGGTGGTATCCGTACTGCCACTCTATCCGTACCATTAATATTTGGGCCCCACAATATATACTAGTACACCACCCTTCAAAGAGCCTATCATGCTTCATTGCTGGTTCTCCCCAAAATTTAAAATCACCTACTTATTCAATAAGGAAAATTATAAAAGTACTACTTAGATTAAATATGTGCTTAATTGACTTAACTGAGGTAGACTGAGGCAAGCCTCCTAATCACGCATAGCTAGAAGATGGGCCGCTTAAGGCCCATAGCACATAATACTGAAAATATGGAAAAGGTGATGAGTTGGAGGATTGAAGCGGTTGGCTAGTTAAGTGTGGTTTGTGAAATATGCGAACTATATACTAGTATAAATTACCACTAGTCCTACTGTTGAAAATAAAAGGGAGAATAGCTATTTTAGTCCCTAAAGTTTCTCTGTAGGATCAGTTTAGTCCCTAACCTTTTTAAATGGTCCAAAGAAATCCTTAACCTTTGTCATAAGGCCTAGAATAGTCCTTGGGTCCACCAAAACCATCATATGGATATGCCATGTCATCATTCATGCAAAATCTATAATGAATTGTCTAATTTACCCTTACGTATATCATAGAAAAATAAATATAAGGGTGAATTAGACATAACCATAGAAAAAAAATACTTTTTTTTCACCCTTTTGAGGTATATTTTTGCTCTTACATATACCATATACTTTTTTAACTTTTTCCTTTTGTTTTTTATTTTCCTATACGTAAAGGTAAATTGGACAAATCATATAGATTTTGCGTAGAAAGATGACATGGCATGTCTATGTGGCGATTTTGGTGGGACCAAGGACTATATTAGCCCACATGACAAATTTAAAGGACTTGTTTGGACAATATGAAAGATTAAGAACTAAAATGACCCAGGAGTGAACCATATTAGCTATTCTCCCAAAATAAAATAACACCGGTTTACAGCTAGCTAAACCGGTGAACTAGGGATCGGACCGGACGCTCTGACTTTTTTTTTTCAACTATGGTTTGTGTAGCTCCATCCCAAATCATGTTGTAACATGTAACATAACGGTAGATTATCTTGTTCAGATGTAGGCACAACTTACATGTACAAGAGCTTCTTCTACTGCTTAAATAGGGAGAAAGCGAGAGATTCCCTTCGGCCTTACCCTAACATACTCACTCTATCCTAAAATAATTTTATTTTTTACTTCTGTATTTTAAAATAAGTTTTTTAGCAATCATTGCATTAAAGTTTATAAAAGTAAAAAAAAAGCATTAGAAATATACAAAGAAGCAATTACATTGGGCTTTAAAAAAGTAGGAGTATTCCAATCATTTTAATTTTGTATTGTTATATGTGAAATTGGTAAAAATAAACTTATTTTGAGATGGACGGTGAATGACTCTAGCTCCCATTGTGGCCACGGAACACGGCACATGAGATGCCTGCCATTGTACCAAGCATGCACGTACTGTTGCACGCAGCGACGAAGCAGATCTTGTCTTCCATCCATGCTGGTCATTCAGGGCCTGTTTATTATGCCATTTTTAACCTTACCAAGTTTTAGTAAAGTTATAAAAAAAGTGGCTACATTTAGTTTGCTGTCAAATTTTGGTAACTATATAAGAAATCCTGCCAAAATTTTGGCAAGTTACCAAAATTTTGACAACTATACCAAAATTTTAGCATTGCTGAAATTTGGTAAGATTTTTTTTAGCATCAAAGTGAACAGGCCCTCGGTTCCTTTGAGATGCCAATGGACCGACCACCAAACCTACCACGACAGTTACTGCTTCAGAAAACCAATAAGAAAATCCACCCAATCCCGGCCACAGCATCCATTCCCAGACGATGGACAACCGTTGGATGGAGAATCGATGGCTGGTTAACTCACGATAAAATTTGCTCTATGACACTCTAGTTTTATCGTATTTGATAACCTAGTTTTGTGATTTTGCTATAGGACACTCTAATATTGAGTTTCTTTGTGAAAAGACACTGATCCGATGATTATTTATTTTAATATATGCTATTTCAAGGAGAGATAAAACTTTGAAAAAAAAAATTACCCATGGGCCACCTTCAAAGTATAAATTTGAACATATTTTAGCTAGATTTAAAAGTTAATTCATAATTTAGAAAATAAATTAAATGTTTTTTTATTTCTGTTATTGATAACAAGTTTTGAATTTTGCAAAAAAATATGTCTAAATTTAGCTAGATGTATTGAAATTTTAATTTTAATTTTTCAAGGTGGCCCAAGAGTAAAATTATTGTTTGCAAAGTTCTCTCTATTGGAATAGGATGTATTAAAATAATAGCCAAAATATCTTTTGGCAAAGAACGATATAACTAGAGTGTCCTATAATATGGTCCCAAAACTAGAGTTTATATAGCAAATGCCATAAATTTAAAGTGGTCCGAAGCAAAATTTCCCTTATTTCACTGAACTGCCAGATCAAGGAGAGTTCAGTTGCTAAACTGAATGACTGATTCTGATAGGACATTGATCCCCATGCAAGATTTGTTTTTTAAAGTACTCATCTGACCAGAATACCTGATCATACCCTGACGAGGACAAAGAGAATTGTTTACCTCTGCTGTTGACACCAGATGCCCTGCAGATCAGACCACAAATATTCCACACAGCATGTTCCAAAGATCAGCTGGATTTGTTTAACCACATGAATTACCCAAGTTGATGTGTTCTCACCTAGTATTTTATTATATACCCAACATATGCCCACAGTCTGTATACTTCCTTTTGGCATGTACTGAAAAATAAGATTGGAAAACACACTGAAAATTGAAGAGCGTATGACCATTGAAACAAGCAATATTGTCTGAAGAATTCCAAATACCAGCAGCTCAGGTCACTTTCTTTGTGGGCACACACACAATGGAAATCTTGTGATTATGGACAAGCTCTCTCAAATTGTTTTCTCCCATGGATAGAGCTAGCTGTGCTTAGCTGCCAAAGTCTCAGAGTGTATGTTGCTTCTACGGCAGGCAGCCGACATTCTTCCAGACAGAGATTGAGAGATACAAGCAAGAATTCACAACAACAACAACAACAACAACAACAATAACAAACTACAAAAAAAAAAAGTAGAACAAGAGTAATCACTCAGTATCAAACCAGCATATCATCATCACAGGTCACCAGGTGAAAATTATATTCTCCAACCAAGAACCAAATCAATCATAAGTTATACTCATACATCCTCGGATCCAATCCCTTTCGAAGGACGATGATACTGCACCGGAAGTCGCGAACAATTATGCGAAAAACAGCATGAACAAATACGCTTTTTCATTGTTCACAATCCGTCCCCTTTTTTTCTCTGCAAAGAGCAATAGATTACAGAGCAGGTGGAGATTACACATTTACGCAAACTTTACAGTACCCAAGAAACCTAAGAGCTATTTGCGCAGGAGTTACGTGCCGCCAACACGACGGGCAGGGTCACAGTTCTTCAGGCTCTGATACAGCACTGGAAATAGCTAAGGAACTTCTTCCTCCCCTGCACACCAGTTGTAATAAAAGGGAGTAAAAAAGTCAGTGGATTTCAAAAGGTTTAGTCAATTATGTACAACTGAGTGCATGGTGCAGGATCAACATTGGTCAATCATATGTAATGGAGCGCATGATAACAAGGTGAAGGAGAAGTTGAATACGCTTTATACGCGACTTTTTGAAAATGACATGTTGACCTTGATAGGTTCAGCGAAATGTTGTCTGACGGCTACGTGGCTGAGAAAGTCTCACCTCATGCTCATGTTTCAAACCATGACTCACAAAGATAACCACCTCACATATTTAATTAATTTCACGAGTAATTAATTGCTGCTGCAATTCTTCATCAGGTAGGCCATCATTAGAAATAGTAAATCAGCAACATCAAGATGCCACCAACCTGAAAGTACAGCTGCACTTGTGACGGCCAACTAAACCCTAGCTTTGCTTGTTCCACAGTCCCCACCCAAAAAGGAAAAAGGAGAAAAGAAAACAGCTTCTCTAACCACCTGACAATCACATCTTTCTTCACGTATTTTGCTTTAGTGATGCTTACAAATTAATTAATTTACATAATTTGTTTCAGCTCAGCAGGGCTGCGTATTCAATAATAGAATAAACTTGTATTATCCTGGTAAGGCAGGCTAAGATTGCATAGAAATCAGCTATCCATAAGCATTAGGATGTTCCTACTAGGTCCCCAGTGGACCAGCTCTCTTAATGCCAATTGGGTAATCATCTAATGAGTGTCCCTTCAATTACCCTTAGGCATGGCAACCCAAATATAACCAAATGCTACAGAATATCAGACAGGGAAAAAAATGTTTATGCGCATAGCATTGTAACAATTAGCAAATGCCCTCTTCAACATCCGTGCTCCCCCAAAAACCAGCTCCTGAGGCAATTGAGTCAGCATTCCATCATCCTAATAAAACTCAAACCTACCACCGATGGACGGGAACAGTGTACACCTCAAAATACTATTATAAAATCAATTCATGTTGCCCCTGATAGCCTTCTCACCCCCTCTAATGGACAGTGACATTACCCGTGGATTAGCATATCTAATAATTTTGGAGGAATACAGATCTGGAGACCACAAAAACTTATTGGACCTGTCCTTGTCATCTAGTAGTGACAAGCACCACTACTGCTACTGTCCACCGCATGCGCATAACTGGACGCATTGGCCTGCACCCACCCGCAATTGCCTCGCCTGATTCGGCCACCCTTTCCATGCCGATCGTCACGCCGCAGGCCGCTGCACTGCTCCTAAATTGATGATCATGCCAATTCCATGGATGTGATGCTGCTTGGATGGGTCCACGCCTTGCACTAGCATACAAATCTTGCAGAAGATATACTCCGTTTCTCTTTCTCTTTTTTTTATCAGTTTTCATAAATCGCAAAGATATACTTTGTTCTTCTTTCCTCTTTCAATTTTCACAAATTTGCGCAGATAGTAAAATAGCCAGTGTGGCTTCTAGTAACTAGTATGTGTTCTTCTCTTATCTACCGACACACTAACTCCCAATCAACTTTTGTACCGAGTTCGGCGTAAATGGCGCACGCCTCTCATTTTGCCTCAATCACATAATCAGAATCTCCTAAGGTTAATTATATCGCAGCCTCGCGATTCGATTCATCTAGAGCAAAATTTCTACCCTTCAATCAGGCCATGACCTTGTCATCATCATCATCATCATCGAAATTTCAATCACACAATTGAAACAAATTAACCAACATCATCACATAACTACTACTTGTACTAACTTACTACTAGTAACACGATGGGGGTTTCAAAAGGGGGTTTAGTTAGTTACCGTGGGCGAGTCGTCGTGGGCGGCGTGGAGCGGCCGGCGGTGGTCGTCGGCGGCGGCGGAGGCGTTGGGGGCGGGCTGCGGCGCGGCGGCCTTGTGCTGCTGCGCGGCGAGGAGGTCGTCGTCCCCGCCGAGGCTGGCGCGGGAGAGCTCGCGCTTGTTCTGCTTGCGCATCTCCCGGATCTTGGAGAAGTCCATGGAGTAGTCCGGCACCGCGCCGTTCTTCATGTCCCACTCCCGAACGCCGGCACCGTCATCCACCCCACCGCCCCTCCTCCCCATGCTGCTCCTCCTGCAAGAAACCAATCCGCCATTATTACTCAGCTTCCAATCGATCTGTCAGAGATTATGCTCGGTTTCTTGCATAATCTCGAGGGAGAAGAATCCGCTGCAATTCTTTCCCCCCGAGAACGAAGAAAATGGTAAAAATCTCTCGCGCGCGCGCGAGGAGAGGAGGAGAGGACGAGAAGAAGAAGAGAAGAAGAAGCAGCAGCCAAAGCGTCTCCTCTCCTCTCCTCGAGATCGTACCTCCTTGCGGCTCTCCATGGCGGCCCGGCCGGCCACAGCTCCTCCTCCTCCTCGGCTCCTCCTCTCCGCTCGCCGGCGAGCTACTACTACTAGCTAGTAGACTAGCTACTGCTCCGCCGGCTCTTCCGCTTCGCCTTCGCCGCCGGTGCGAGGAAAATTGAAGAAAAGAAGAGAAGAGAAGAGAGAGAGAAGAGAGAGAGAGACGTGCCGTGCTGCGCTTATAAACAGAGCAGCTAAAGCTTGAGCGAAGCGAAGCCGCCCGCGATTAATTACCAGTCGTGTAATCAATCTAATCACGATTATGCCGGCCGCTAATCTAACCATGTTTTCTCTCCTGATTAGCGGCGGGTCGTGGTGACTGGGAGGAGGTGGGGCCACGCGAAAGATGTGTACCAGTATAGTGGGCCCGAGGCGGGATCTTCTGTGGCAGCGAGGGGGGTGGGGCCCGGTGTTCCGTTTGGAAGGTGGGTAAAGTGAAAAAAAAAAAAAAGAGGGCCGAAAGCGAGAGTGGTCGGCGAGAAACGGCTGGGAAAAAGGGGCCCCGCAGCAGAGCCGTCCACGGCTGATTCCTCCGCGGTAACATCTGTCAACGGTCAACAGCTACATGACCTGGAATTTCCATTTTTCACCTTTTTCTCTGCTGGATCCTAAGCACTTTTTCTTTTTCTTTTTTTATGTTTTTACCGAGTCTTCGGTGAAATCCTTTTAAGACCAAAGTATACGTGGACGAGTGAGGAAAAAAAAATATGATTTTTATGCAGAGCTAAGTTTTACACATACTTAGAAATAAATACTCCATCCGTCACTAACAAACCAAACCGTACTAGGTTAGTTTTTGGTTTTTTATAAAACGGATGGAGTACATTAAAATTTATGGCGGGAGAAAAACAGGATGAAGAAAAAACTAACTAGCTAATCAATTATATACTTCTTCAATCTTAATTATATAGCAACTGAGAATGAAATTATACTCTTAGACTTATTATTAGTAACTATAAATCGGGATATACTTGAAATAGATGTTAGCGCAAATATTAAACTTGCTTTGATATGACAACTCCTTGATACACAGGAGGGACTTTCGTAGGAAGCTCGTAGAATTGAACTTTCACACGAATTAGTTTGAAGAATTTGGGTGCTTGAGATTACCATAGGATCCATTCCGTTCTTCACTTTTTCGGACGATTTCGTGGCACAACCTCATGGTTTTGATTTCCTTTGACAAATTCAATGCACCGTACGTCTCGCTTCATCTCTCTCTTCAACTCTATTCTAATACTAATACTTTTGCAATAAAACCAAATGTGTATTTCCCGTAGTACGCAAACCGTCAAATACTGCCAATCTAACAAGTTTCATGTGTTTTCTTTTCCCGTAGAATTTGTACATGGCTTTCAGTCCCTAGATTTTTGCTGTTGGCTTTTCCAAAGGTTGATTGAGTACAATTGTCAAGAAACCCCATAAGCTTTACAGAGTTTTACTTTCTTTTCGATAAAAGAGGTTAATACTACCTTCATCTCAAAATAAGTTTATTTTTCACCCATCTCATACATACCAATACAAACACCGAAAGACTAAAATATTCCTACTTTTTCCAATTCCAATGTAACTATCACTCACTTTATCTATTTCAATGCAATTATTCTATACCTTTACTCCCCCGGTTTCATTTTAATGACGCTTTGGACAATAACACGCTCTATAAGATATACCTTTGACCTTATTTCTATTATAACTATATATAATAAATAAATGCATGTTTACTTTTATTATAGTGTTTTGAAAGACAAATCTATATATGTTTTTCTAGTTTCTTTAAACTAAATATTTTTAAAGTTATTGATGGTCAAAGTTATAAAAGTTTAACCTCAATTTTGTCCAAAACGTCAATTAATATAGAACCAGAGGGAGTATAAACTCCGATGCAATGATTACTTAAAAATGAACTTATTTCGAGACAAGTGATGAAAACTAAAAATGAACTTAATCTCTGCGATTGGTGCTTGAGATTAAGCATTGGTTCTACTCGAACTGGCACATAATTTTCTCTGCAATTGCTGAACAGGAAATCGGAATGAGAATGAAGGCCTTCTCTCGAAGCCTGATTGTTGGCCCAATCCGGTGTAACCTTCATTTTCAACATGAAATCAGTCAGATAATTGCAAGTAAAGTTTTTAGTAACTTCACTGTCCTGACGCCAACTCTGATGCTATCTGAATCAACGAAACTCTTGCAGAGCATATCATTTCTGGAGCTTGGATCTCTGAAAATTATTATATGTGATGGCATGCGGTTCATCCTTGGCACCTTCGACTGAAAACTACTAGAATCTCTTTCATTTTGTGAAGGGTAATCTAAAATATATATTATCTGAAAGCAGAACAGTTTTTTGCTAATGCATTCATCAGGAAGTCCAGAATGCTGAATGCAGGTAATGGGAAACTGAAGAATGAGATTCAGAAGCAGCTTTTCTTGGAACAACAACGCGCTGCCGCATTTGCTTCCATGGGAAAATAACTGAAGTAATTCTTTCAGATTACATAGGATGATTTACATCCCTGGTCTCTGCATCTTGATGGATGTCACCATGAATAACTTCAGCAGTACAAGCAGGGTTCTTGAATTTCATGGATGTCATGTCACCAGAAATATTTGTACAGATCATAAATATTCAAACTACAGGTAATTGGTTAATCCAACAAAGGCTAGGAAAAAACATGCACAACGGCACAAATCTAAGAATCCATTTATCTATTGAAACAAGTAAAAAAAAATGATGATCGCGTCAGAATGCCGGAATCACGTTCCCTGTTACACACATCGGAGTCTAACAGCAACAGATGTATCCAACCTCACGAAACAAAGAGGAACTACAGATTGGGCACAACACCAAAACAAAATATACAGCTAGAGGTTACAAACACCTACAGCACAGAAGTTCCAAACCATCCTAGGCTGTGCATCTAGTGCACTTGCGCAGTCCTACAAGCCGGCAGCGGGGAGCCTGCAGCCGGCAATGGGGAAGCCGAGGCGGAAAGGCGCCGTGGCGAAGGCTGCATCCGCATCGGCGACCTAGGAACTGAACCCGATGATGATCTCCTTCGGATGTCGACCTGTGGTGAGGTCACGTTGTACTTGGGGTCTTGCAGCTGCTGCAACTTCTCCAGGACCTCGGACATCTGGGGTCGCATCTTGGCTTCACTGCGGATGCACTGCAGGGCAATGGTCGCGATAGCGTGGGCGCCTTTCTTAGGGTACTGCCCGCCCAGCTTCATGTCCATGATGCGGTACAGCCTGCGCTTGTCACCCAAGTAGGGTCTTGTCCAGTCAACCAGGTTCTGTTCTGATGCTGGTTTCGATTTGTCTAAGGCCCGTCTCCCAGTCAATAACTCGAGCAGCACAACACCAAAGCTATAGACATCTGCCTTTACAGAGAGGCGACCTGGATCATATTTGAGCATTGTGAGAAACAATTGCAACAGAACATATAAACCGAAGATCTCAGCAGTTAATTACAATCAGATTTTATTAGTGCCCCATCATACTGCTCTAAGAGGTAAAGGACATGTGCCCCCCAACAATCATACTATCTCCTACCACTACCAGATACATTAGCCAACAAGAGTAAGTCCTAATAGCATGACTATTACTTCCAAGTACTCCCTCCGTCCCATAATATAGCAACCTAGGACTAGATGGAACATCTCCTAGTACGATGTGTGGACATGGGGTATATCTAGATACATTATACTAGGTGATGTCCTATAGTCCTAGGTTGCTATATTCTGGGACGGAGGGAGTAGATCACATATGTTTTCTGCTAGATTCATGCTAGGTAAAAATTAAATATCCAGAATTTTATTTCCAATTTCCAATAAAACATTGAGACCTACAAAATTCAGAGCAAGTAGTGTGTACAAAGTCTGTTTTGTACTTGAAGCAAAGACAATTATATCCTCCAGTTACGTGCTATTGTTATGAAGTAGGTACCAAATATAATGCAAAAGTTGTAAATCATTTTAAATGTCCAAACTAAAGGCAAAAATCAATATAAATTCTCTTTGAAGTGCAAATAAAGAAATTTATATTTAAAATTCAGGGTTTAATTTGCCAAACTTAATTTTTCATGATAACACGAATTTTGTAATAGTATTAAACAAGAAACAGATAAAAATGCAGGCTTGCAATGTTTTCAAGTAGCATAAAAGAATCCCTTTATGCACATAATCTTTCTCTGTTTAACATTATCACACGTAGTTACAGACTTCCCTAATGTTTGTCCAAAATAAATAAAAAAAAGAAAATGGAAACTTGCAGCTTTACCACACTCCATTCTAAGAAAAATGACATATTAGAATGTGTGGAGTTAAATCTCAAAATCTTAACTCAGTGATAAATATAAGAAGAAGCTCTTGCTGGCCCAGTCGAGAAAAGGCCCCAAAGGCCGCCTACCTGGGTGCCCAGGGCATGTGGGCCACATGCATTTTACTGAAGGCAACCTTAGTGGTTACACATGTAATACGCAATAGCCAATGAGAAGTCTTTGGAGTATAAACTCCGATGCAATGATTACTTAAAAATGAACTTATTTCGAGACAAGTGATGAAAACTAAAAATGAACTTAATCTCTGCGATTGGTGCTTGAGATTAAGCATTGGTTCTACTCGAACTGGCACATAATTTTCTCTGCAATTGCTGAACAGGAAATCGGAATGAGAATGAAGGCCTTCTCTCGAAGCCTGATTGTTGGCCCAATCCGGTGTAACCTTCATTTTCAACATGAAATCAGTCAGATAATTGCAAGTAAAGTTTTTAGTAACTTCACTGTCCTGACGCCAACTCTGATGCTATCTGAATCAACGAAACTCTTGCAGAGCATATCATTTCTGGAGCTTGGATCTCTGAAAATTATTATATGTGATGGCATGCGGTTCATCCTTGGCACCTTCGACTGAAAACTACTAGAATCTCTTTCATTTTGTGAAGGGTAATCTAAAATATATATTATCTGAAAGCAGAACAGTTTTTTGCTAATGCATTCATCAGGAAGTCCAGAATGCTGAATGCAGGTAATGGGAAACTGAAGAATGAGATTCAGAAGCAGCTTTTCTTGGAACAACAACGCGCTGCCGCATTTGCTTCCATGGGAAAATAACTGAAGTAATTCTTTCAGATTACATAGGATGATTTACATCCCTGGTCTCTGCATCTTGATGGATGTCACCATGAATAACTTCAGCAGTACAAGCAGGGTTCTTGAATTTCATGGATGTCATGTCACCAGAAATATTTGTACAGATCATAAATATTCAAACTACAGGTAATTGGTTAATCCAACAAAGGCTAGGAAAAAACATGCACAACGGCACAAATCTAAGAATCCATTTATCTATTGAAACAAGTAAAAAAAAATGATGATCGCGTCAGAATGCCGGAATCACGTTCCCTGTTACACACATCGGAGTCTAACAGCAACAGATGTATCCAACCTCACGAAACAAAGAGGAACTACAGATTGGGCACAACACCAAAACAAAATATACAGCTAGAGGTTACAAACACCTACAGCACAGAAGTTCCAAACCATCCTAGGCTGTGCATCTAGTGCACTTGCGCAGTCCTACAAGCCGGCAGCGGGGAGCCTGCAGCCGGCAATGGGGAAGCCGAGGTGGAAAGGCGCCGTGGCGAAGGCTGCATCCGCATCGGCGACCTAGGAACTGAACCCGATGATGATCTCCTTCGGATGTCGACCTGTGGTGAGGTCACGTTGTACTTGGGGTCTTGCAGCTGCTGCAACTTCTCCAGGACCTCGGACATCTGGGGTCGCATCTTGGCTTCACTGCGGATGCACTGCAGGGCAATGGTCGCGATAGCGTGGGCGCCTTTCTTAGGGTACTGCCCGCCCAGCTTCATGTCCATGATGCGGTACAGCCTGCGCTTGTCACCCAAGTAGGGTCTTGTCCAGTCAACCAGGTTCTGTTCTGATGCTGGTTTCGATTTGTCTAAGGCCCGTCTCCCAGTCAATAACTCGAGCAGCACAACACCAAAGCTATAGACATCTGCCTTTACAGAGAGGCGACCTGGATCATATTTGAGCATTGTGAGAAACAATTGCAACAGAACATATAAACCGAAGATCTCAGCAGTTAATTACAATCAGATTTTATTAGTGCCCCATCATACTGCTCTAAGAGGTAAAGGACATGTGCCCCCCAACAATCATACTATCTCCTACCACTACCAGATACATTAGCCAACAAGAGTAAGTCCTAATAGCATGACTATTACTTCCAAGTACTCCCTCCGTCCCATAATATAGCAACCTAGGACTAGATGGAACATCTCCTAGTACGATGTGTGGACATGGGGTATATCTAGATACATTATACTAGGTGATGTCCTATAGTCCTAGGTTGCTATATTCTGGGACGGAGGGAGTAGATCACATATGTTTTCTGCTAGATTCATGCTAGGTAAAAATTAAATATCCAGAATTTTATTTCCAATTTCCAATAAAACATTGAGACCTACAAAATTCAGAGCAAGTAGTGTGTACAAAGTCTGTTTTGTACTTGAAGCAAAGACAATTATATCCTCCAGTTACGTGCTATTGTTATGAAGTAGGTACCAAATATAATGCAAAAGTTGTAAATCATTTTAAATGTCCAAACTAAAGGCAAAAATCAATATAAATTCTCTTTGAAGTGCAAATAAAGAAATTTATATTTAAAATTCAGGGTTTAATTTGCCAAACTTAATTTTTCATGATAACACGAATTTTGTAATAGTATTAAACAAGAAACAGATAAAAATGCAGGCTTGCAATGTTTTCAAGTAGCATAAAAGAATCCCTTTATGCACATAATCTTTCTCTGTTTAACATTATCACACGTAGTTACAGACTTCCCTAATGTTTGTCCAAAATAAATAAAAAAAAGAAAATGGAAACTTGCAGCTTTACCACACTCCATTCTAAGAAAAATGACATATTAGAATGTGTGGAGTTAAATCTCAAAATCTTAACTCAGTGATAAATATAAGAAGAAGCTCTTGCTGGCCCAGTTGAGAAAAGGCCCCAAAGGCCGCCTACCTGGGTGCCCAGGGCATGTGGGCCACATGCATTTTACTGAAGGCAACCTTAGTGGTTACACATGTAATACGCAATAGCCAATGAGAAGTCTTTTTTTTTTTTTTGCGCAAATCCTTGGTTCGAACCCAGGACCGGTGGCTTCTCAACTAGAAGCACTACCGCCTGTCAAGGAATATAGTCTTTTATTTACATATATAGTTTATCTCTTTGCGTATTTTGGTCTCTTGTACTCCTATATATTGCCTCCTTGGGGTTATTATTCAATACAAGTTATATTCATAACATGGTATCAGAGCCTAGATCTAGGGTTTAGCTAGTTTTCCTCATTGCTGCTAGTATTCTCTCATCACCTGACGATTTTTCTTCACCGGGCGATCTTTCTCGTGGGGTCCCGCTGCTTTTCTTTGCACGGGCGCCTGCTTCCGCCGCACGAGGACCTGCTGCTTTCCTTCGCACGGCGCTGCTTAGTGCTTCGGTCCTTCGTGCACGGGAGTCTGTTTCCACCGCCTGCATGGTGCCGCGCACAGGAGTTGCTGCTCGCTGCTCCTTCGATCTACGTCGGCTAGCCCAGCAGGTCTTCGGTCAATTGGTTTTCTCAGTTGGTTGGCTCTGCTTTGAGCAGATTGAGTGGGCCACCAGAAAGATTAGGGCAGGCAAGAAGGGAAAAAAAAAAAGAAGGCATGGCAAATGTCTTCATCTTCTATGCATTCACTCGGCTCTAACAGCATCCCTCGTTTGCTAATAAATATTAAGATTTGATGTGTGAAAAAGACATTGGTAGATATGATAATGAAATGATGATAACTCAAAGCAAGGATCTTCACAAATATTTGCTATCGGTGATAATACAATAACAGTCAGCATGTCATTTGGTGAAACAGATATGGAAAAACAAGATTTGTTAATTCAAAATTACTGTGCATTTTAGATGTCACCAAAGTAAAAGCTTAGCACCGACAAGGTGGTTTAACAACACTCTAATTCTAGCTTCTTTTCCTTTTTTGTAAACTACTCTAATTCTAGCTGATTGAACGTAATTTTGAAGAAGTGACCAACATCAAGGGTAGTAAGCAGACTGCCATTTAATAAATCTGTACCAACTTGTGAATTATATGAACTCAAAAGTAAGATCATTCCTGACCTGTCGCAACATATTCTGGAGCTGCATAACCTCGGGTACCCATGACTTGTGTGGAAACATGGGTTCTATCCCCAGTTGGGCCTGCTTTTGCCAGACCAAAGTCTGAAAGCTTTGCGTTGAACTCCTATAATGGTGAAAAAAGGAAACAAAAGTTAAAGTAAGAACATTTGCAAAAGGTCAAACTTTCGAAGGGCAAGAATGAGTAGCTATTTTCATGTATACCGAGTCAAGGAGAATGTTTGATGCCTTGAAATCACGATATATAACTTGATTTTCAGCATCGTGCAAAAATGATAAACCCCTAGCAGCCCCAATAGCAACTTTGAGCCTTATTCCCCAGGATAAAGGATCTGTACCACCTAAAATAACAGAAAATTTTCATTTAATGTGCTGCCAAATTTAAGATATTGAACCCGTATATATTTAGAAAAGAGTGTGGTAGAGTTAAATGCATACGCCTAAATAAATGATTCTCCAAGCTTCCTTTAGGCATGTACTCATACACCAGAAGTCGGTTATCACCATCTGAACAATAACCAATGAGTTTAACAAGATTCTCATGGTGAAGTTGGCCAAGGTAGTCAACCTCTGTCTGCAGCACACCAATCACAATTATGAAACATTGTAGCACCTCAGAGAAACCTAGAAAGTTGGTTTATAGCAGACGTACCAGCCACTCCTTGTGACCCTGAAAACCTCCTGGTTTTAACTTTTTGACGGCCACAACCATACCACTCCCTGGCCTTGCAGGAGCAAGAGTTTGCTCATCGATCCAACCTTTATAGACATAGCCAAATCCTCCTTCCCCAAGGAGACTGTCGGGCTTAAAGTTCTTTGTTGCATTTTTGAGTTCACTTAGTGTGAATGCCTTTAAATTTGACGACGATAAAATTTCTCCTTCTGTCCTAGGAGTAGGAAGGTCGCTACGATCCTTATATGAAGGTACAGTCCAAGATGAACCGCTTTTTGTAGTTGAAGGGTAAGATGAATAGGTTGTCTTGCTAGCAGCTTTTGATGGATCTGCTTTCCAGACAAGAAACAGAGAGATATGCATAAGGATAACTGTCGCATAAATTGATTCATTTGTAACCAAGGTAATAAATACTAGCAAATAGAGGGTTGGTAGCGGATTAGTGTACGGGTAGCTGATTGTGGATAGTGGTTGCTATTGCAGGCGCTAAGTTCCAATAGCAGAATTCAAAAAGTAACCATAACTTTAGATTATATATGAATGCTAACATCCAGTTTCACTTAAAATAAGTTTAGGTTACATACTTCGATACTCATACATTTCATAGCATAAAAATTATAAGATAACAAAACAAGTAAGATATAGAGAAGGCGCACTGCATTAAGTTCTCCTGTCCATGCATGAAGAATATTATTTAAGCGCAATAGCAGCACAACAAGCCAATAGCAGACTACTATAACGGTTGCCAAGCGCTATAATGGCCACTAAGTTCCAATACGCTATATTTGATCTGCTACCTTGTAGTGCTAGCGGTAGAGGTCCGCTACCGCTATAGCGGACGCTAAGAACGGTATTTATTACCTTGGTTGCAACACAATGCAATTTTGTATTCAATTATGTCTGATTTCGTTCTTGCAAATACTTCAGCCTAAGGTGTCAAAACTCAAAACATGTCTCCGGTAGGCGGTAGCAACATGCAATGGCTGCATGAAGGTGTAACATCTAACAGTAAACACAAAATCCGGTATCTATCAGCTCGCAAATATACTCACTCTAGGAACAAATTAAACCTCCTTTCGAAAAGCAAATGCTAATTGGAAACGATTTATATTCCTACACAAGTTAGAAGGTTCATAACTATTACGACAACAAGACATTACTTCAAAAGACTTCCCCCCAAATCCAATCATTATTACCAAGCATATGTATAATTTGCCATAACCAGACCATCTGAGGCTTGAGATCAAGAACAAAGTAACTAAACCCTAGTAGCAAAACTCTAGAAATGCAGGAAAGAAAGAAAGAACAATTAGAAATCCCACCACTCTCACCCCTTTTTCCATGTAACAATAACAATCCAAATGCTAAAGACAACCAAACCAAACTAGGAAGGAAAGAAAAGGGGAGCCAAAAGTGAGGGGGCACCCACCCAAAGGGGAAGCAAACCACAACAATAGCAAACATAGTAACAAGAAGAAGCCAAGTTTGTGCCATTCAATTCACAAGTATGGAGCGAATCACACAACAATGGAATGGAACCCAACCAACCCCCAAGAAGGAGGGCGAACTCACCGGCGTTGTTGGTATCCGGCGCCGCCGCCGCCGCCGCCGCGGTGTCCATGCAGTTCCCCATCTACCTACCGATCTACCGAGCGTCCATCAAACCAAGAAAATGGCTCCCCCCCCCTACTCCACAGAATCCCAATCTTTGGAGAGAAGATCTGAACCGAGACCAAACCAAACCCAGCCAAGAACGAACGAGCGAGCGAGCAAAGCGAGAGGGAACCTCCTCCTCCTCCTCCGACCAACGCCAGCCACAGCCCAATCCAAGAAACCCAACCGCGGCGATCACCACTCACTCCTGTCTCGTCTCTCTACTGCTGCTGCTGCTGCTGCCTGCTACAGCCGGCGAGTCGTCGTCAACTCGCGCCGCGCCGGCAAGCCCCCGCGTCGTTGGAGATCGAGAGGTGCGGGACGACGCGGCGAGGGGAGCTGCGGGTGGTGGTGATGGCGGCGGCGGCGGCGGCGAGCTCGTCTTGTCTTGTAGGAGTAGTAGGCGCCGTGTACTTGGGCGCAGCGGAGGAGGAGACGGAGAGTGCGAGGTTGGGGGTGGTGGCCGGTGGGTCGCTGTCAGGTGGGGCCCGCTGGCCTTTGCAGTTCCGCACTGGATGGGAGCGTGGATTTGGGAGCTAGTACTAGGAAAAACCGAAAAGGTTGTTTTTATTTTTTAAATTTCTAGTTTGCTTTTTATCATCGCTACTTTAGATGATGGATCGTACCAAAATATTAGGAATTTTTTTATGGATGATAACTCTATATCATATTACCGTGAATCTAGGATACGTCTCATCCATCCGAAATCCCATCTTAGAACGGAGGGAGTAAGTTTTATTTTTAAGGATATATGTCCCTTGGAAGCTAATCTTCTGTGCATGTAAAACAGAGTGACTTATTAGTATATGATTAATGAAATATTAGTTTAAAAATAAATTAATATGATTTTTAAATAGCTAATATAGAATTCTTTTTTAAAAAGTAACAATTATTAGTAAAAAAGCGTATGCGTAGAAAATGAGAGAGTAGAACTTGGGAAAGGAAGAAACGAACTCATTGGAGCTGGAAATATTTTTCTTTGTTTTGGTTTGTTTTCAGTTCTTTTAGTATGGATTTGGATTTGGGAGCTTGGAAAAAAACATAAGTATATCTTTTTGGTTTGATTTTTCTCCTCCTTATCTTCCTGCCTATCGTGCTTGAAGTCAAGCTTCAATAGAAAATTCTGTTTGGAAGTCAAGCTTGGATGGAAACCATGCGTTCATATGGATCACACAAAAGAAAATCCTTCAGGAAAAATAAAGTCCTCGTATTTATCACGAAGTTTCTGCAATTTTACATCAAATGAGAGTTCATTAAATGGTCACAGTTAAGTTCTACACATTTATTTTTAATAATAATAAGTAGGGTGAAAAAAAAATGAAAATAGTGGTTAAAGTAGCAAGGGAATCAAGCTGGTTAACATCATGAAACGTGGTCAATGCGGCACCCAAGCCGGATGGGGCCTTGAATCTTGAACAAGCATGTGCACAATGCATGCATCTGTTGTCTTTGCATTTTGTTGTCTTGTGGGTGTTTTCTTATGCAAAATGGCACCAATGCAACAAAACCACAAGGTGGCAAAAGAATCTCAAGCTAGGTGGGGTGGGTCCCAGCTGGATTTGGGCCTATATATTAGATAAGAAAATGAGCTGGAAATTTTTGCACTTATCTTATCTATGATAATGATATGAATCTTTCATATAGGAGAAAGGATCTACTATTTCTTATAGTGCTTTAAAGCCACTTTCTTCCATTGTAGGAAAAAAGTGATGCATTTTTATCTTTCTGAAAGGAATAAACATGTTTCTTTGTGCTTTTAATCCACTCTCTTTCATTACACAAAAAGAGGAGAATTTTTTATCTTTCATATAGGAAAAATGACCTATTTCTTAGAGTTTTTAAGCCACTTTCTTCCATTGCAAGAAAAGGAGATATTTTTTATCTTTCAGAAAGGAATAAACATGTTTCGTTGTGCTTTTAATCCACTCTCTTTCATTACACAAAAAGATAGATATTTTTTTTGTCTTTCGTAAAGCAATAACAACATATTTTTGTTTGTGCTTAAGAAAAGAGTGGTGTTTTTTTCCCTCATAAAGGGGAAGGGAAAAGGTAATGGTTGAGTTCCCCATTTCATTCTACAAGGCACGACCTTCAAAACTCAAATCTAACCATTAATTTATCCCAATTGAAATACACACATATATATGGATCATGGTACCACTTGGTACTAACAAGGATATTCATAGCGCAACTAATTCTTGGTAACAATTATGATTTTTGTTTTAATTTTAGTGTGTGTACTTCTTATATATAAATGACCGGGGTGTTATATCCGTCATATATATACTCCCTTCGGAATTTGATATAAATATTTGACGTTTTAGACCATTGAAATGGCTTGCATCTAGTTATCTTTTGCTGTCCGAAACGACATATAGGGGCTGTTTGGTTAGGTGCCACACATTGCCACACCACATGTTAGGCATGCCATAGATTGTTAGCTTAGCGTTTGGTTGCTTGTTTCAGTTGTGGCAATCCACACTTTCTTGATCCATGGGCCTACATGTCATATACTTATTTTCTAGTCAAACATTGCCACACTTGTGACCAACAAATTGTTGGCCACACTTTGTTTCCCATGCTACACCTATGGCAAATTAAGTTGTGGCAATGTTAGGCACCAACCAAATCTTTATGGAATGGAGTATATCTTTATTTCAACTATAAACTTTTTTTTCCAAGCACTCTGTTCTTCTTCTTCTTCTCCTCATCAGTAGTAGATCAGGCCGGTGATCAGCCACTTGTCCGTAGGAGAGAAAAACTTCCAGCATGTGCTACATTGTCTTTACCAAATATCACTATATCATTCATATATCAAGAGTCATACAAGTTTGAGAAAGTTCCAAATTAAGATCATTGTAAATATGAAATTTCAAAGTCAGGATCGTTGCCGGCACTGTTAGATACGGAAGCTACACATTTGTGAATGAGACACATATACCAGTTAATTAGCAAGTTGCTGTAGCCACACATGCATGTGTTTGCCGGTCCAAGTAAGTAGTTTAATCCCGATTGCTGTTTAATTACGCAATCGGTTTCTTGCATGATTGTGCCTTGTAAGATTTGTAATGTTCCTTGATTAGTCAGGACCGGAAAATGACTTCTCTCTGTAGCCTTCTGCAATTTCTTAGCATGCAGAAACAAAGACAAATCATTTCTATCCTTGAGTTTTTTTTGGGCATTTTGTGTTGGTCAAATCGGTAATTGGACAGGATATACGAGTGTTTAGCATATCTCCAAATTAATAGTATCATTTACCTAATGAACAGCTAAACGGTCTGTTAATATAGTGTCAATTTCAGTCAGAATCTCACCAGATTGCAAGGTGGCATATTATGTCAACTGGTCAACTTGTGTTTAGCTATATGTGCCACAACTCTTAATGCACAAGGTGACATACGTGTCATTAAAAAAAAGCATATGTTGAGGCTTCTAATGACAACAAGCACAATATAATATTATATATTTAGATCTCACCCCCTTTTTTTTTTCTAACAGAGTCAACTCAGTGAATGCAAATTATGCACAAAATGTTCTGAAAAATAATTTATCATTTGGTGCCATGACATAGCATTGATCTCTTAACATGACATATGCATGACATCAGGTGCATCATTAATTTCCTAGTCTATTATATGATTGGACACCTGATCACCTGGCAAGACTTATTTTGCAGGTAACATTCCCTGTACCGGTATAGTAGTAACCGAATAATATATGAGCATGAAATGAACAATAATTCAAAGTCAGTGGAAAACCTGAATACCATGCATTTATATTCGAAAGTCAGTGGGAAACATTAACATAACATTCTTATCTTGAGCTAACAATTCTACACCTATTTTGGGACCAAGACAGTAACTTAGCATGTGTAGTTTTGCACTAACTAGATATGCACATAAAATTTAGTAATTGTGGGCACTAGTGAACAAGTGAAGTTATGCATCCACCTATGACTACACCACAACACTTTCCGAATCTAATTTCTAACATAAAGATGGGAGTATCCAATACCTGTCCATGTAATCCCTGTAATCATTATTGAAAATTGTGATCTCTGTCAAGAAAGAACATAAAAACGAAGCTCTTTGATCCAGCCTGATCCTTGCCTTTCCAGTTTTCAGCATCTGTATGCATGCATCTGGTTTTCTTTCTGACATTTTTAAGCCATGCATAGGCGAATACATGGATCAGGATCATGAACGGATCCATACCCTGGCAGCCTGTCGTTCTCTGAACTTTTGGAGGTGTGATGCGTTGTCATGACTGAACTTTCTTGCATTTTCGCCTCTTCTGTTTTCAGTCACGAGCTGCCTGATTGGAAGGCATGAGGTTTTTGTTGATCCAGAGCTGTAAAGTGAGAGGCGACTTGCTGAATGAAAAACTTCACATGAATGCTGCTGTAAACTTGTATCTGAGCTTGCATTTGAGTGCCATACTCTGCCCTTCTTTTGGGAGACTTGCTAGCCTATTTACATGAGCTGACCATGTTACTTTTTTAAGATAAAGGGAAGGCTCCCATAAGCCAAGCGATATATTTGCGAACGAAAAATAATTTGTGAATAAAACTTTTATATACGCGTTCTTAGCGATCTAAAAGCAAATGCTGAAAAATAAACTTTGATGAAAAAAAACCCTAAAATCAGCTTCAAATATAATATTAATAATTCAAATTTTGGCTGATAAACATAAGCATAAGCGAAAAGATGGGACCGGAAAGCTTTACTAATGTTAGGTAATAATATTAAGATGATACAATTTCTCTAAAATCATTCCTGGCCTCTATATAACTAGAATGCACATGACAAGAAGGATAACATGACAACAAATATCATGCTGTATCAATCTACAACCGTAGGTAATCTTCATCCTAAAACTCCATTGAACCAACATTTGGATGGTGAAAAAGGCTCTCCTAAAACATTGCCTTCAAAAAGGAACTGTTGCGTGCATGTGCCGCCATTGCCATGATCCAATTAGTAAAAGCTAAACCATAAGGTTTCACCCTAAAGAGAAAGACTTTGACTCTACACAATGCCTTCAACAAGAAAGCAAAACATTGTTACCAGGTACAGCCAGCTAACTAAAACCAGACCTAAGGTTTCAACCTCGGAGTCGAGGAACCGGTGCTCAAAGAGAGTACCTAATAAACATCCTAATACTTGCTCCCCCCTCATTTTGAGCTAGAACCTCCACCCCTCCCCTAGTCTTAGCTAAATTGCAATCTACCATAAACACCATAGTCACAACCATCTTTAATTTGACATGACACCCTATGATTATTGTGACGTGAACAAGCTAATATACACATATCGAGAATCCATAGAGTCCATTTGAAGAGCATACTCTCTCCATTTCAAAAAAAAAAGAGCTAACCTAGACAAGGATATAGCATAACCTGTCCAGATTCATTGTCCTAAGTTATATCACATCGTTGCCTAGATTGTCTTTTCTTTTGGACGGGGGGAGAGTATGTGTTATTGACGTGAACGATACCGCGAATCAAACCAAAATGACGTACTCTAGTCTATAGGCTAGCGTGTGAAAAGATCTTTTTTTGGGACTTGTAATTAATTTCAGAGCTGATCATTGTGCTATAGCCACAATGATTTTGGGACTTGTAATTAATTTCAGTTAGATATTCTCCTTTTTCACTCAATTATACTTCCTTTACCCCTATAAAAGGGATTGAGTAATAGTTCAAATTAAACCAAGACTCGAGCCAATCTGTTAGGATTTTACCAAGCCAATGGCTCAAGCTTATTTATATATAATTAGGGTAACGTATTGCATATGCTTGTTGAGCTAAATTGTACCTTTAAGATTAATATTTAAAGAGAATGGAAGGATAATTTATAAATTGTACTAGTAGCGTCTACACCAACTAGAGATACACACAACGATTTAATTGTGATAATCAGGATTCTAAATTTCAGCATCTGCTTGCTTCTAGAAATAGATAACAAGAAGACGCCCATGTTCGTGCATCGGCCGCGGGGCGCATACATGCATGCATCAGGATCATGGACGGATTGCCCTGGCTGCCCGTCGATCTCTGAATTTTTGGAGGTGTGATGCGTTGTCACGACTGAACTTTCTTGCATTTCTCTCCTCTCCTGTTCTTCTGTCACGAGCTCCCTGATGGGTTGGCATGAGGTTGGTGATACTGTCCTGCAAAGTGTGATGTGACTTGTAACATGTAAAACAAAAACAAGGTTCTATCTGAAGAGTCTCCATAGTCCATCCTCTGAATTTTTTTGGGAGGCTGACTGCATGGCCATTGTACTGTAACCATATTGATTTTAGGACTAGCAATATCAGTTAGACCTTGTCCCTTTTCACCCAATTGATGTTTCTAATTTTGTCCCAATCAGGGTTTACAATTTTGGTTCAAAATTTTGCCCTTTCCGACAAGCAAATATATTGGCCGAAATTTTTTGGTTTTTCCATTTTCTATGTGAATCAGGTCAAAGTTTATTTAAATCCAGTCAAATGTTATTAAATTTTCAAAAAAAATGTGCAAAAAAGTATGAAAATTCCCAAAATTTTCAGTGACACTGAAACCCTGAAATTTCGGTAAAAAAAAAAGAAATTGAAAACCTTGGTCACAATTCTGATAATTGAGCAATAGAGTTAGGATTTCAACACGACTCGAGCCAAGCTAATCGAGTTAGGATTTTACCGAGACGATTGATAATACAGTGGATTCAAGTTTATCTATATAGTGGGTGTAACTGTATAATAGACCCGGGCTGGTCGCGAGCCCTACCTCTACATCCTAAACCTCCCACTTGGCCTGAAAGGCTCACGCATATATATATTTTTGCCCCTTTTTTTCAACTTCTTTTTGTTTCGAAAAGGTGTACTATGTGCCATTTTTGTCAATAAAATCATAGAAGTAGGGCCTTGCCGAAAGGAAAAGCATAATGCACATAAGAAATCAGAGGGTGTTGAGACAAAGTGGCTCAGCTTAGTGGTGGATTAGCTAGCTTGCATCATCATCATCATCATCATCATCATTTTTTGTTTAATTTGTTTCTGAATTTAATTTGTTTCTGAAACACTGGAGACACAGGACAGTGTGTTAGGCGATCACCACCATGCATGGTTCTTTCCAGTTTTCAGCAGCTGTCGTCATGACAAATAGTGCACCTTCTGTTCCAACCAAAATTATATGTCCAATCAAATCTCTAGTACTCCCTCCGTTTCAAAATGTTTAACACCGTTGACTTTTTAAGTACGTGTTTGACCATTCGTTTTATTCAAAAAATTTAAGTAATTATTTATTCTTTTCATATCATTTGATTCATTGTTAAATATACTTTCATGTACACATATAGTTTTACATATTTCACAATTTTTTTTAATAAGACGAACGGTCAAACATGTGCTAAAAAGTCAACGGTGTCAAACATTTTGAAACGGAGGGAGTACATACTTGGCCCAGTGATGATGACAAATATGATCCACCTAAAAAGAACCTGAAAATTTTTGACACCAATTATGCACCGAATTAATCAAAGGACTAGATGCAAATAAGTATGTCTGTGCTAGCCAAACTGCCATTTCTTTCAATTCTGTTTGCAAAAACAGAATCATAAGCTTTTCATTTAAAAACAGAATCTGACCCTTTTCTCATAAACTTTGCGTAAATTAAAATTGGGGAAATGAGATTAGGGACGCTGTCAATGCCCAGTTTTTTTTTATATTCTTACATTAACATCATTGTACAGAATTATTAGGGATGCTGTCAAAACAGAATTATTAGGGAATGGTTAATGACGATGAGAATGACTTCTTCTTAGACAAGCATCAACATCTCTTTCTCTCCATATATAAAAGAAGGACAAACAAACTGGTAAGCTGCCAACTAACCATGCATTAATTAGTTTAAGAAGGAGCACACAGCTTAAGCTGAAAAAGTAGCATTTTCTGTAATGTCATAATGTGAAACCAGAGGCAATTTTCTGGAAAAGAAGCAAATTTTCTGTACTACGATTTCATAGCTAGTGTTATGTAATGTATTGCCAAGGTCATCTGATAAGCATGGCTATGTAAAGTATAATACAACAAAGTGGCTTAGTGACCTCATCAGTGACCCCATTCATTTTTGTAATCATCATGGTATCACTCCTGAACTACAACAAACAATCTTAAGGGTATGGTAGGTCCAGCCATTGACAAGAACTGATGAAACTTTTTTATTCCAGCTGCCACAACATTGGAGGACAAAAAAAGTGAAACCTTTTTCTTTTGTCTTTTAGCCTTCTACTCCTAGATTAACAGGGTTGTGCTGCATCTGGCACCTTATGATTAAACCACAATCACTAGCTCCCATATTTACCAGCTAATTATCCTATTTGTATGGCATATATACTACCTCTTGTCCCCGACACATAGCCACAAATTATTATATTTAGAATGGAGATAGTATGAATGTGACCGGAGTCACCCGCTAAGCATATGGTTTTTTATATATTAAAAACTTCTCTTAAAATTTCTTTAAATACCCTTTACTTTTTTTTAAAAAAAATGTGCTGATGTTTTTATTTAGGTCGTGGCAGCACTACCATAAATCCATAATGTCATTCCATGCGTTGCCTTTTGTGCATAAATAAATTGATTTCACAAGAATTTTCAAGGGAGGAAAAGGGTTTGTATTAATTGAATCATTCCGTGATCAGAATTTCAGGCCCATCTATGCCCTGATCTGGGCCGTTGATTGTGTGACAGTGCAGTGCTCATGATCTAGCCCAAAACTCCAAGTACTCACAAAGCTAATTAATACCAGGCTTATCAAAAGAGTATAGGCCCAAGAAACGCTTCTAATTAATCTTGAGGCCCACTACGCGATTGAGCCCGATCGGCTTAGTAAGATTTCCTTTTCTTTTCTCAAAAACGGAATTTAATCTTTTGATGTTGTTAGTCTTTAGCAAGGCTGAACTAAATGTCTTAATTAATGAATCTCGTATGTCTTAATTATTTGTTCTTCTTTCAACATCTTTTCCCCGCACTTTCTAGTGAGTTTAATTCTGACGTCGTTTGATTAAGCAATTAACAATTTTCCTGCTAAAATTTAATTAACAAAAATCAACTTTATTTGAAAGAAGCATATTTATGTATTTAGATATAATAATAAATAGTATGTACATTTGGATTGGGATAACAAATAATATGTACCACGACTCCCCCAGAGCTTCCCTACATGCCATGTGCATATGCATTATATAATTATATATCGGCATGCATATGCTCGTTTGAGATCCCGTTTAAATAAGGCCAAATAAAATTGAAACTAAGATGAGCCAACAAACTCAGAGTACGTCCTGATGACCTTTTCTAAAACTAATTCAAAAGTGGAGGAAGACTACTAGGGAATATTTGTGAATTAGGGTGGCAAACACATGGCATGACAAATCTCTTATTGCCCTCTTGGCATGCCAAGAATAATTGATCATCTTTATAAATGCTTTCGAAATGGTTCTTCATTCTATTAGTTGCTTATTCGAGTAAAAAAAACACATGTTATTTTAAATTCAATATATCTTCAAAATAAAATCTAAATTTTATTACCGTAAAAATTCAAAAATACTCAACAAAATTGTAATATTACGAAGGGAAATACTTTTTAACACAAAAGGAACCTATACACAAGATTTTCATACATACATCTAATCCAAGTATTTTAAAATATGTTGATGTTAAGATATTTTAATTAAACTATGACTCGATCCAAAGAAAAGCAATATGTTTTTGTTTCTTAGACCCTAGACCAAATGGCCCAACTTTTATAGAAAATAGCGTGAACTCCAATTTATTAATTATTGAATTCATAATTGTAAGTATGACACCATACCCATATCGGAAACTCAATTTAGTATTTTATTAATTTAATTTTAAAATCTGAAATTAATAATTAACAAGTTACGACTCTCTTAATACACACTCTCCATCCCCAAGTTTAAATTTATTTTTAGTTTCTTCTATTTGTCCCAGATAAGTTTATTTTTTTTGGAATCATTTCATCGGAGTTTGTGAAAATAGGAAATGATTGTATTGAGAGTAGATAAAGTGAGAAATAGTTGTATTGAAATTTGATAAAGTTTGAATATTCTAATCTTTTTGACTTTAATTTGTATTGGTATGTGTGGGATGGGTGAAAAAAAATTATTTTAAAACAGATGGAATAAGCAACTATAATTTCAAAAGTAACCCTCATGTCTAGTTAATATTAAAATTTTAATATTTGTAGCATCAGTAATACTAGCTCAATACAACAAACAGATTGGAGACGAGAGAGGATCCTCTGTAGTACTACAGAGGATCTCAATCGATTGGTGACTAGTATAAAAGAATCGAGCAATCAATGAATGTTACCACACCCAAATAATATATATACACATACGCCGTACACCCAACTATATGTAAGCCAGTGGTACATTACAGTGTACTCTCTTCGTTTCAGGTTATAAGACGTTTAACTACTTTAAATTTGACTAATTTTATAGAAAAAAGTAGTAATATTTTTAACCCAAGACAAATATATTATTAAACTATGTTAATGTTGAAAATATTACTATATTTTCCTATAGAATTAGTCAAACTCCTATAACCTGAAACGGAGGGAGTACGTATACATCCGGGTGCAGCATAGCTAGCTCTAGTTATCTACAAGATACATTGTACTCCGTAAATACATGCGGTTTGTCCGTATCGTATCTGTACATATACCGTTTTCTGAGCTGGCAATGCAATACACTGCACATCTGTGTACGTATGTACGCGTGCACTGTACCCCAACCACTGTTTAATTTAATAATGCTAATATATAATTTTTGTACGATCGAGCTGTACTTGACGTCTTCACCTGCAATATATGCCCACATTTGGAGGTGCCCATGTACGCAATTTAGTGGGCTGCAGAAGATTATATTAGCTAAATTAAAGGTGATTTAATTTGCTAACGCGGCGCATTAATCGTATAATTAGTACGCATATAACTGTTACTAATTTCTTTGGTACATTCTGCACCGTACATAGTACAGGAGTAGTACTGTGGCAGTCAATTCTTATTAATAAAACCGCACGTTTAATTAATTTTATACCAGAAGAAAAGTCCAAACCCATATATAGAACATATAAATTCCAAAAGGCAATCATGATTGATTTAAGCTCTCTTAACCCTTGTTTTTCTATCACTTAATTACTTTGCATTAATCTTAATGAATATCTCAAAACGCTTTTGTTACGACTTTATTTTGGCAATCTTGGCTATATTAAGCTTTGCTATTTATGAGTCGTCTTAATTTTTCTTTTCTTATTCATTAGTCAGCTCAATTTGTTGCATAAGTCATTTACTAAATCTACCATTTGCTAAACTTTCACAATATAAAAAATTGCAACTTTAGAAAAAAACGAAGTGTGACTTTTAGTTTGCTTAATTTGTTTTTATATTTTCTTTCAAGAATTAATCTAAATGCATGTTTATGCTTATATAAATCATAATTTATAGCATCATACGGATAAGAAGTTAATTACACTAAAGCATACTCTCTCTCCCTCTCTTTCTCTCTCTAACTTTTTAAGGTTAGAACATTACTTGCTTCACCACAAGAAAAAAAAACAAGGATTAGTTGTTGTTGATATTGATCTAATGTAAAAAAAAAAGATTGATACATAAGAAAAAAAAAATCAGTCACTTGACAAATACATAGCACCTCATTTTTTTCGTATGCCTAAAATCCACATTATAAACAATAATTGGAGTAAAAAAGTTAATTTGTGTTAACTCGTATCCTAAAATGGTAATCTTTTGTAAGCTAGCTGAGTCGCTGTCATAGAGTCATAGTATTCTAGCTCAGCAAAGCAACCAACTATGCATGTGCAGTTCGGTTGATTAAGAATTGGGCAAAGCACCATTTGTCACACTGTTAGGGAACAGAGGCGATGCTTACTTAATTTGTTCTGGTACATATGACTGGATTAATGGACTTGAGGTTAACTCTTACTAGTTACACCTGGATTTTTCCGGTGTCAGTCTTCATGTTTTTTCCCCATAATTACATTGTGAAACACTGAAATTCGCAGTAAGAAAAGGAAGAACAAAAATATTATATGACGAAAGGAAGTTGCAATGTTATATTTCATTATGCAACATATATACTTGAATGATTTAACACTAGTTAATACTAGGCCCCTTTGAATCACGGGAATGAAAAAACGGAGTAATAAAAAAAAAAGAAGATTCTGATATAAATGTAAGTGTAAAATAGAGGATTACAAAATGCAGGAAAAACATATGAATAACCGTTTGATTGGACTAAAAAACACAGAAATCGTATGAGAGAGATAGACTCAAACGAAATTTTGCAAGAGGTTGGAGTTCCTGCTAAATTTCCTCCAAAATCCCTACAACATTATCCATTGCATAGGAATTTCAAAGGATAAAATATGAATAAATCCTTTGTTTCAAATAATTTCATAGAAAATTTTCCTCTAGGGTTGAAATCTTTCAAAATTATGTTTTTCCTCCAAATCATATGGGCGGGAGTTGGGGCTTTATTCCATCACCTTATGACCGCTGTGTGCATCACATGATGCAGATACTAGGATTTTCATTCCATTAACTGAACACCTTATGTCATTTTTTCCTTAATTTTTAAATAAACTTATGGTTGTGAGCCTTATGGTAGAAACCATAGATGCAAATAATTTCTATTGTGTAAAAGAAATCTGTAGAAAGAACACGGAGCAATCAAAACTTACAAATAATTAAATAGCCCTGAAAGGCTGGGACTTCTACCGGCCCATCCCATCCGTCTATTTATGTCCATTACTCTTAGGAAAGATGGAGCTGGAGCTGGATCTAGAGCCAGAGCCGGAGCCGGAGCCGGAGCCATACCAAACAAGGCTGAATGTTAGACTTTTTAGTGACATGTGAGAGTAGCTAGGGGACACTAGGCATTGGGAAGGGTGTGTGTGCGGCATATTATAGCAGCGCGCTAAAGAGTATACCACACATTTAAATAGTATAAGTGAATATTGTGATTTGTGAATTACAACAGTTGTACTAAGTTATTTTTGGTGTACAGTGCATGGAAATATGAAATAAATTAAATGTGTCTTGGTTTGCTTATGGGCCTCAGATGCATGCAAGTAGATGGAAGTACGTCAGGCCCAGCCGTCAAAAGCTAATTAAGCTTCGATCTCTAATTACGGTTGTACCCTCACAAAGAGTGTTTTAGCAACAAACTGTTCAAAAGACAACAATTAATGCTAGCTTAATCAACTCGACATAATTAGCATGCATTTGTAGGCGTCAAACATTTCCTCGAACTATTTAAGAAACAATGTACAACCCTGTTCTTTCCATTAAGGTTTCTAATTAAAACAAATCAATTGCAGTTTGTAACCACTTGTCATTCACCCAACAGTATCAAATACTTTTTGATGAAACAGTAAGGTTCACACACTTCTATATACTTCCAGTACAGAGGAATTATTAATTTTTATTAAAACTAGCATATTTTAATTAACAAAAGTTATTATTAACTAGTTATCATTACTATTTTCTACATACACTATTTCTTAATTTCTTCGTACATTTGTTAATGACATATAGGTTATCTATCCCTATAATGTTCTTTCTTTCCTTCCCACATAGCTTCATTTAAAAAGGTAGAGAGTTGGTGGTGGAGGTGGTGGAAGATTTACCATTACCCTTTTTAAATTTTTACTGAAATATGTAGTCTTTGATTTTGCTCCATGTTAAGAAACTAATAATAATAGAATTGGACTTTTTCAACAAATTAAAAACTAATGCAAAATTGAATGGCCACTACACAACAATCTGTCTGTACACCCTGTCTGTTTCGTAGGCTCTAAGATCAGCCCCACATGCCAAACACCAACCGCACACCCATAGTACAACACTATATCAACCTAGCCAGCTCTTATGCATCAACCCACAAATAAATTTATTTATTTATTTATTCAATGGTTAGGAATAGGTGATTGATAATCCATTTCAAATTTCACAGTAATGAGGTAGATCCACACAAACTTATAATGAAGGAAAAAAAAAGTTTTGATTTATAAGTACCAAACTTGATACTGCCATAATATAATAATCCTATACATGAATGTAACCACACTGCCTCACAAATTTAATCACCTATATGAACATCAAAAAGGTAATGGAGGTAAAATGATAAAAAAGAAAGAAAGAAAGAAAGCAAAAGAATAAACAAAATTACTACTGGACTCCAAAATCAATCTACATTGATGATTGATCCAACATTAATCCCCAATCACTCATCATGGCTTAATTGATTCACTCCCCTTCTTCTTAACTCAAATTATGTTGAATCATCATCTCTCTCACATTCACATAATGTTCTTAATTAATTAATTAATTACCTCATCCATCATCACAACAGTAATTAACTCCCTTAATCTTGCTTTTGTTTTGGCTCAAGAACTCATCATCATCATCATCATCATCATGGTGGTGTAGTAGGCGACCTTCTCCTTCCTCAATTCTGCCAAGAAATCGATCATGGTGATCGGCGGCGGCGACGCGGTGGCGGATTAATGGAAGTGGTGGTGGCCGTCGGCCCACGGCCAGAACGGCGGCTGCTCGTCGACGGCGCCGCAGAGCAGGCCGCGAGCTGCCCGCGCCGGCGGCGGCGGCGTCCGCGCCGGCCATTGCCTGTAATCCCGAGCTCCATCTTGGGCGGCGGCGGCGTCGTCACGGCCGCGGGGACGGCGAGTGGCCGCCGCGGAGGAGCAGCTGGTCGATGTCGACGCCGCGGCGCCGCCGCGTCCGATGGAGGCGTAGAACGGGATGCCACCGCCGCCGCCGCCGCCGCGGTGGTGGTTGACGGGGCTCTCGTTGGCGCGCGGCGGCGGCGGCGGGGCCTGGAGATGTCGAGGTTGATCTCGGAGCTGTTCTCGCTGCGTTTGCTGCACGACGCCTCCGTCTCCTTGACGTTGAGGTTGATGAGCTCCGACGCCGCCTCCTGCCTGCAGCTGCTCCCTCCTCCCCCGGCCGCCGCCGCTCCCCCTTCAGCGCCACGATCTGCACCACCAAGAGATCGATCAACGCCGGCAATGGCAGTTAGCTAGCATCATGGCGCGCGACACGACAGCGACATCAAAGACATGGACACCGATCCCGAGCCGACACGGTCGAAACCCTTTCGCGTAGCGACAGACGGCACTGAAACCCACATGGATCGATCCAAGAAACGATTCCGAGATCCATCCATGGCGATGCGATGCGATGCGTACCTCGGCGTGGAGCTTGGAGTTGAGGGAGAGGAGGGCGTCGTTCTCGGCGCGGGCGGCGTGAGCTGGCGGCGGAGGGCGTCGAAGTCCTTCTCGAGCTGCTTCGTCTTCCACCTCGCGCGGCGGTTCTGGAACCAGATAGCCACCTGCCGGGCTGCAGCCCAGCGCCCGCGCCAGCTCGCCTTCCGCTCCGGCTCCAGCTTGTTCCGGACTCGAAGCTCCGCTCCAGCGTCTCACCTGCTCCACGCTCACCTCTCTTCTTCTCCCCACCCCACCCCCACACCCCACCAATCTCTCATCCTCCGACGCCGCATCACCACCACCGCTCGCCTCGTACATTGGCGGCGGCGGCGGCGCGTCCATGGCGAGGTCGGGGAGGAAAGGGGAGAGGGAGGGCGGAGGAGGGAGGAGGTGGTGGCCGCCATGGGCGTGGGCGTGGTCCTGGAGGTGCTGGTGGTGGAGGGGGAGAGGCTGCTGCATCTGGAGGAGGAAGTTGGGCGGGAAGAACGGGGACATGGCGCCGGCGGCGGCGCCATTGCTGGCCATCGCTGGCCTCATCAAGCTGCGAGCTCGAGCAGCAGCGGGACGAGCATGGAGGGCGCGCGCGCGCTATATCTACCCAATCAATCACACGCACACTCACCTATCTAGAGAGAGAAACAAGAGAGAGAAAGGCCTATATTCTAGAGAGAGAGAGAGAGAGAGAGAGAGAGAGAGAGGGGGAGTGGAGAGGACATGCAATGGAAATATACTCCTACTAGTGTAAGATAAGATAATTAATTTAGATGGTTTTTTTTTCTTTTCCTACCCTAAAAAAATTAATTGAGAAATTAGTAGGGTGTGTGTGAGTCGTCTATTAATACTCCCTCCATCCCTAAATGTTTCACGCCATTAACTTTTTTAAATATGTTTAACCGTTCGTCTTATTAAAAAATTTAAGTAATTATTAATTCTTTTTCTATCATTTAATTCATTGTTAAATATACTTTTATGTATACATATAGTTTTACATATTTTACCAAAGTTTTTGAATAGGACGAATGATCAAACATGTTTAAAAAAAATCAACAGTGTCAAACATTTAGGAAATGAGGGATTAGTTTTGATGGTTATGTATACATGGCTTGATAGTGCTAGCGTATTGTAAGTGGTGTATTACTAGTACCCTAGTGGTATGGAACGGTTGTATATATTGCCATTTCGACTGTTTTTTATATGGTCGGAAAAGAAAATAAATTGTTACCAGTAAAGCAAACGTTTTCAACCAAGTTTTAGGCTGTGTTTAGATCTAAAGTTTGAATCCAAACTTCAGTCATTTTCCATCACATCAACCTGTCATACACACACAACTTTTCAGTCACATCATCTTCAATTTCAACCAAAATCCAAACTTTACGCTGAACTAAACACAACCTTATATACATTACGATTCCAACCATGCATATTTATTTTTATATATATACGGCAATTTGATCGGGGTACTCTCTATTTTTCCTTTTCTCCAATAAAACACCTATGAAATGAGTTACAAAATATGAAAAAATAATATATCTTTTTCTTAATTAGATAATAAATTAACAGCTATTAATCTATGGGAATTGTAGGACATGAAGAGTGATGGAGGTGATCACCAAACCAATGGCGACGCAGCATATATATCCATGCATTAAACATAAAACGAGCCACTGTGGTGAATGAACCAATTAACGAAGATCAGAATTAGGCGCTGTTTTTCCCACGCAAAAACTTTTAACCCTATCACATCAAATGTTTGGACACATGCATGGAATATTAAATATAAAAAAACTAACTACACATATTGCGTGTAAATTGCGAGACAAATCTTTTAAGCCTAATTACACCATGATTTGACAATATGGTACTACAGTAAATATTTGCTAATGACGGATTAATTAGGCTTAATAAATTCGTCTTGCAGTTTACAGGCGAAATCTGTAATTTATTTTGTTATTAGACTACGTTTAATACTTCAGATATGTATCCATATCCGATGTGATACTCAAAAATATTTCACCCCTCCTCTGAAATTTGAGGATAAACTTTTCGATTAAAATGGCACGCTTTTCAAACTGCTAAACAGTGTATTTCGTACGAAAACTTTCTATATGAAAGTTGTTCTAAACTATCAGATTAATCCATTTTTCAAGTTTTGAAATAATTAAAAACTCAATTAATCACACGTTATTACCACCTCGTTTTACGTGAAACACTTTATCTTTATCTTCATCTTCATCTTCAGGAGATTCAAGTGGTGTTTGGATCATGGACTTAACTTTAGTCCCTATATTTAGACACTAATTTAGAGTATTAAATATAGACTACTTATAAAACTAATTACATAAATGAAAGCTAATTCGCGAGACAAATTTTTTAAGCCTAATTAATTCATAATTAGAGAATGTTTACTGTAGCATCACATAGGCTAATCGTGGATTAATTAGGCTCAATAGATTCGTCTCGCGAATTAGCCCAAGATTATGGATGGGTTTTATTAATATTCTACGTTTAATATTTATAATTAGTGTCCAAACATACGATGTGATAGGGACTTAAAAATTTTAGTCCCATCTAAACAGGGTCAAACACCACCTTAAACGGGGCCTTACCACATACCAATACATATCCCAACGGATCGATCAGGGCCGGCCGGACGACCTGACACGCATTGCGTGCTTCTCTGCTACGTGTGGGCCCAACAGAACAGTGGCACAGCGTACGTACTACCATCACCAGCTAGCTACCCGAGCTAACGAGTGGCTGGCTGCTAAGCTTCTGTGCATATCTCCATCGATCGATCGTCTCTGCACCAACCACGGCCATATGCACTCGCACAGTGGCTCTCTATAATTCTCTATACTGACTGACTGCTACTACTGTGAACAGGCAGGTGAAACTTCCAACAGTACTTGGGCATGTGTATGTCTTCTTCTCCTAGCTACCTCCCTCTTGGGTCCCTGCATATGCCAACTCACTCCAATGCCATGAATCTCTCAAGAGATTGATTTCCACCACTTGGGCATACAAGCCTCTCTTCCTAATGTGGTGTGGATTGAGCACCTTGGATTCTCGCCGCAACAAGTTGTGGACGCTCGGATTTTAAGCGCGGTCTATATGGTGCCCTGATGACAGGGGCGAAGATAAGGATGTGGAACCTTGGGGCCTGAGTGCGCCCTAGGTTTAGCCTTGTAATCCCCACTGGAACCTTATCAAAATACCGTAAAAAAAATTAAGTGCCTAGCTAGCGTAAGGTTTGGCTAATCTCTGGCTCCACCCCCCTTGTCCGATGGTGGTGGCGCCGACTTATAACTGGTAATCGTTGGATGAGATCTCCAGAGACTCTATTGCCTATATTGTTTTGTTGTCGAGGCAAAATATAACAGGTCACTCAACTGATAACAGGCGTAATTACTCGGTTCATTTAATTAGGAAGAACGTCACATTGGAGTCGAATCAGATGGTGTTGTTTCGACGACGACAACGTTGATGACAACATACATGAGCTTGACGAGAAGGAACACTTTCTCGACACTGTGTTTATTAGCCACTTGGTGCTGCTAGTTTCCACAAAATGGAGAGCTAAGGACAAACCTTTGTTTTCAGACATTTTCGAGCATGGAGAAATAACTCCCCAAAAATACCAGGGTAAAAAAATAGGAAAAAAAAATAAAGACTACCTGGAGGCCGGTTGGCTCCTCTCTCTTTCTTTAATAGGTGACATAAATAGCATCTTAGGAGAAATGTTAACCCTAAAAAAGAAAAACTAATAACACTATGTTAGAGAAAGAGAAACCAATCTAACTCTTGACTGTTGGCTTTTCAAAAGCTAAATAACCACAAGGAAAAGTTAAGTCTACCATTAACTGCCGCTTTAAAGATTGAAGCTATAGGACACATTTCCACAAATCACCTTATCATCAAACTATATGATGGCACCATTTCTGCACTTTTCACATTTATTGATTTGTGGGGAGTTTTGGGGGATGAAATGAGTTACAAAATATGAAAAAATAATATATCTTTTTCTTAATTAGATAATAAATTAACAGCTATTAATCTATGGGAATTGTAGGACATGAAGAGTGATGGAGGTGATCACCAAACCAATGGTGACGCAGCATATATATCCATGCATAAACATAAAACCAGCCACTGTGGTGAATGAACGAATTAACGAAGATCAGAATTATGCCCTGTTTAGTTCCCACACAAAAACTTTTCACCCTATCACATCGAATGTTTAGACACATGCATGGAATATTAAATATATAAAAAAAACTAACTACACATATTGCGTGTAAATTGCGAGACAAATCTTTTAAGCCTAATTACACCATGATTTGACAATATGGTGCTACAGTAAATATTTGCTAATGACGGATTAATTAGGCTTAATAAATTCGTCTTGCAGTTTACAGGCGAAATCTGTAATTTATTTTGTTATTAGGCTACGTTTAAATTTCAAATATGTATCCATATATCCGATGTGACACTAAAAAATATTTCACCCCTCCTCTGAAATTTGAGGATAAACTTTTGGATTAAAATGGTACGCTTTTCAAACTGCTAAACGGTGTATTTCGTACGAAAACTTTCTATATGAAAGTTGTTCTAAAATATCAGATTAATCTATTTTTTAAGTTTTAAAATAATTAAAACTCAATTAATCACACGTTATTACCACATCGTTTTACGTGAAACACTTTATCTTCGTCTTCATCAAGATTCAAACACCACCTTAAACGGGGCCTTACCACATGCCAATACATATCCCAACGGATCAATCAGGGCCGGCCGGACGACCTGACACGCATTGCGTGCTTCTCTGCTGCGTGTGGGCCCCACCGAACAGTGGCACAGCGTACGTACTAGTACCAGCTTAGCTAGCTCCCCGAGCTAACGAGTGGCTGGCTGCTAAGCTTCTGTCTGTGCATATCTCGATCGATCGTCTCTGCACCAACCACGGCCATATGCACTCGCACAGTGGCTCTCTAATTCTCTATACTGACTGACTGCTACTACTGTGAACAGGCAGGTGAAACTTCCAACAGTACTTGGGCATGTGTATGTCTTCTTCTCCTAGCTAGCTACCTCCCTCTTGGGTCCCTGCATATGCCAACTCACTCCAATGCCATGAATCTCTCATCAAGAGATTAATTTCCACCACTTGGGCATACAAGCCTCGATCTCTTCCTAATGTGGTGTGGATTGAGCACCTTGGATTCTCGTCGCAACAAGTTGTGTACGCGCAGATTTTAAGCGCGGTCTATGTGGTGCCCTGATGACAGGGGCGAAGATAAGGATGTGGAACCTTGGGGCCTGAGTGCGCCCTAGGTTTAGCCTTGTAATCCCCACTGGAACCTTATCAAAATACCGTAAAAAAAATTAAGTGCCTAGCTAGCGTAAGGTTTGGCCAATCTCTAGCTCCACCCCCCTTGTCCGATGGTGGTGGCGCCGACTTGTAGCTGGTAATCGTTGGATGAGATCTCCAGAGACTCCATTACCTATATTGTTTTGTTGTTTGCGCCGAGGCAAAATATAACGGGTCATTCAACTAATAACGGGCGTAATTACTCGGTTCATTTAATTAGGAAGAACGTCACGTTGGAGTCGAATCAGATGGTGTTGTTTCGACGACGACAACGTTGATGACAACATACATGAGCTTGACGAGAAGGAACACTTTCTCGACACTGTGTTTATTAGCCACTTGGTGCTGCTAGTTTCCACAAAATGGAGAGCTAAGGACAAACCTTTGTTTTCAGACATTTTCGAGCATGGAGAAATAACTCCCCAAAAATACCAGGGTAAAAAAATAGGAAAAAAAAATAAAGACTACCTGGAGGCCGGTTGGCTCCTCTCTCTTTCTTTAATAGGTGACATAAATAGCATCTTAGGAGAAATGTTAACCCTAAAAAAGAAAAACTAATAACACTATGTTAGAGAAAGAGAAACCAATCTAACTCTTGACTGTTGGCTTTTCAAAAGCTAAATAACCACAAGGAAAAGTTAAGTCTACCATTAACTGCCGCTTTAAAGATTGAAGCTATAGGACACATTTCCACAAATCACCTTATCATCAAACTATATGATGGCACCATTTCTGCACTTTTCACATTTATTGATTTGTGGGGAGTTTTGGGGG
>CM020187.1:12955631-12965864 GCA_009805545.1 Oryza longistaminata | reverse complement strand
TGTAATATGAAAAGAAAAACACACACATGAACATTTGTTGATCGAAGACAACATGCAACATGGCTATCATTTTCATGTAACTGTTGCACATACAGGCCTAGATGACGTGGCAGAACAACATGTACTGTAGAGGCTAGCACCTAGCCCCTACAGGGATTTATCCAAGTACTAGTACAAAGTACATGGTAGTAGTATAAAAATACTGGTCCTGCAGATCATTCTCTGCAGAGTAAATCCATCAGTACTGACCATCACAGGGATGTTCCAAGCTTCCTATGATTACCAATTCATGCATGACTGTGATGATGACACAATCATGTGTAATTAACTTGGTCTCTGAAAAGCTTAACATTCTTCTAGGGAACCTAACCCCCCTCTTGAGAGCCCTATGATTAGTTGTTAATAGCTTCATAAAAAAATTAGTTGCTAATAACTATCCTAAGCTTGCTAGTGCATTCACAATATATATATAGAAAAGAAATCATGAGGCATCTTTTGCTTAATCCAGGGATGATTAAACTAATCAGCCCCATGATCCTTCCAAAGTTGTGCTAGGAGATTCTTGCATGTGTTCAGTTAGAATTTTGGTAGTTGTTGGTACGTACACTTGCAAATATTTTTGTGTTTGCTCCATGCGGCCGAGAAGCTGGCCGTCATGTGCTTGCAGGATCGTTTTGGAGAACCTTCTCACTAGTTTATTCTCCTAACTCTCTCTCTCACTTGACATCTCACTTAGTTTAGTGCATTATTCCAATAAAAGAATGTTCAAATTGATATAGTTAGATAGAATTTTTTTTCCATAAATTACAACTCTCTTAAAAGTTTGAATTTTGAAGCCTTATAGCACTCGCTCGCTTGGAAAGTTGCAATTTTCGTTTCGAGAGTTGAATGATCGAACTATTTCACGTGAAATTCAAGTGTTTCAAACATAAGTACCATATATTTGTTCTCATAGTGCACTATGAGTGGCGATTGAATAGCGCATTGTATATGTTTAAGAAACACATATCGAAGAAACTCTTATGCATGGCTTATTTATTATTAGTTAGTGAACCGATTCTTTTTTAAAGTGAGAAGAAGAAGCGTGGTACGTTTCTAGGCATGTTCTTTTTTTCATCTAGGGATTTTGGGACATGCTGCATGATGCTGGAAGTGGAGGAGGATAGGAAAGTACAAGAGGGAATTGGAGGAATGAGCTGGCTATCTAGAGAAAGAATCAAATATACAAAATAAAAAATAATGTTGGTTTAGAGAGAGAGAGAGAGAGGGGGTAGCTGCTGGCCACCATTTGATGTATTTTTTCAGAAAAAAAATGCAAGAGAAAAGAGGAGGAAAGCTGCAGGAATCTAAGGGGGGAGGATGGGGATGCATGGGGGGGTCCTATGGAGGTGCAGAGATTGCTACCTAACACACGTACAGCTATCATGCGTCTGGCTCCTTGGCCCCCATGCCATCTCCATCTCCTCTCTTGCCTATATCTATCATTTCTCTGTTCAATTTTGTTATGTTCAATTCGTGGACGTCGCAAAATCGCAGTTCTTAAACCATTTTTGATTCGGTGAATATTTGTTATCTAGCTAGCTATATTGCAAGGCAATCCTTTGTTTCTGATCATTCCATTTAATTTGATCATTCCATTTAATTTTGATACATTTTGCTCGAGTGTATACCATTTCGCCGCATAAAATGGTAAAGAAGGTTGTGTCCTACTCCTGTCTTGATATTAGGCATGCCGATTAATATATATACCAGTGTTGATCAACATGTAAGGTAATGAGATTTTTAATGGTCCCCAAGGAGGTACCCACATGTTTTATTGTTAAAATGTATTGCCTCCCAATAGTATTGTATGGTAGAGCGTGAAAAAGTTCACATGACACTACCTCCTTTGGTACTTTTCCTTCTTTTTTTTAAGTCTTATGCTATATGTCAACATGATATTTTTATACTTATGTAGTATTTAAAATAATATTACAACAAAATTTTGGCCCACTAATTAATGCTTAAAATATACATTTATATGCATATAAATGCAATATATAATTTATATAAACCATGAAATGAAATATGTCATAATCAACTTGTATCGAAATGTTTTGTTCCGACTTCTGAGTGGCATTCAGAATGGATTGACAAGAATGATCTAATGAGCAATGTTTTAAATCTCCCGCTAAACTGCCGCTATCTCCCGCTATAGCTGTTTGAGAAGGGTTCTAGCTATTTGCTCTCATGTACAATTTAGCCGCTATAGCTCCATTTAGCCCGCTATAGCTACCGCTATAGCTGTTTTAGAAGCTAACCGATAAATGACTTAGCCCGCTATTTAAAACATTGCTAATGAGCACCAATTCCCAAAGGATCTAAAATGATTCAATCCTAAGGAGAAGTGAGAGAGAGGGGGGCGATAACCGCGTTGAACCACACTTATAAATCATCGACTAACACATATTGTGTAATAATTCCAATTAGTCTATGTGTCACTGTACTAGGTGGGTGATCGATCGAAAGACGAATATGCTGTTTTTCCAATATTTAGAAATCAAATTAACCGGTTTTTGCTACACAAAATAATCTGAACACACATCCAAAGAGACCAGCACCAGCCTCAGCCCCTCAAACACGCAAGCCCACTGATCACCCCTTTTGCCATTTTCAAACCTGCAACCAATGGGGGCACAAGTGCATGCATGCAGTACTGCTGCAAATTTGAAAGGACCACATATACACACACTACCCCCCAAAACCTAACTGCCAAGATAAGTAGGGCCAGATGAGAAAAGCTCTGCATTTTTTTCCACCTTTATTTTCATTAATATATGCACACACTACCATCTTCACTTCTTGTTGCTCACTTTCTGAGAACCTTTTCAAACATAGGGCCATCTTCCTTACAAAGAATTAGGATGCATATCTAGCACCTTGTTTGCACATCTTAACTACGTCCTACGATATTAGTTTGTAGGCAATTCCATGAAACCTATTTATATGTATCTCAAAAGGATGCTTCCTATAAAAATCCTGAAAAGTATCATGGAGACAATGTGGTTAATTCCTACGAAAATCCCGCGTTTCAAAGGAGGCCTGAAAAGTATCATGGAAACATAATTACATATATATGTGTTGAATAGTAGTTCTTATAGAGAAATATGTACATATGTAGACCAAGAATAATGGCATTCCTCATGATTACTACTGATATCGTGAGTGCATGCATGCAAATCATCGTACTCAAAAGAAGCAATGAGGCATGTTTAAAACATGCATATACATGTGTATGCATGCTAGCTAAAGAAAAGACAAGGGCATGATCCATGCAAAATAATTGATGGCTGTAAATATGCAGCCAATCCCATGTCTAGCTAGCTAGTACATATATATGTTCATCACTCTATTGAAGTTATTAGTCCAATAATCTAGAAAGTTATTTATTCCCTTGACTCAAAACAGTTAGGAGTTGACATATTCAGGTCAAGATGATTGCAACCTTTGTGAAATCAACATTATTAATTAATCATTAAATAATGTGTCAGCATGAAGTGGTGACGGGCAAGATATATCGATCTGAGCAAGTATCTGATCTATAATTCAGTCATTCTCAGCTTTGGTTCGAAGTCGGTCATCCATGGTGATGTGTGTGAGAATGATCCTGTCGGCATAACGATCGAGCGCTGATTTTCAAGATTCCATTTTCTGGTTTGACGAGGAAAATATACTATATGCAATACTTTTAGGCCACTACTCAGAAACACCGTTATATAATTTTCGTCAACTATATATATGAAGATTTAGCAATATGAAGTTGTAATTTGTATTTGGCAGTCGTTCAATTTACAAGCTTTGTAAATAATTGGTTGTAACTTCATCGAAGTAAATGTTGTGATGGTTTCTATTATCTGAGAGAGAGAACGCGCGCCATGGATGAAATGATGCTTACATCTCACACTTTTTCGTACACTAGTGACATGCCAGTGCATTGCAAACTATATCTTGAAGAATATTTTTTTAGATAATGGAATAGAATATCCCGGCTTTTGCTCAAACCGAGCTACAGCCAATTATTACAAAGTTGCACTAAAAAAAAGAGTGTAGTTCAACAAACATTGAGAACATGCACTTAAAATAAAAAATAACCCATCTATGATAAGGAGAACACATTATTGAAGTCTATTTGTGAATCTCCAACCATAATTGGCATAAAATTGCATAACTGTCGTCTCAAGCCTACGGCATGCAACCTTCATAAACTCACCATCTTCATCACACCTTTGTAGCTGAGCCCAACACCGGAGCCAATATATTGCCCTGAAAATTACCTGCATATATGTAATAGATGGTGATTTGTCAAAAACCAAATCTTTCCTACTCAACCACAGAGCCCAACATATTGCAGAGGCTCCCACAAGTATAAGCTTACTCCTTTTCTTGTCCACCCCCAAAAGCTAACCATAAAAAAAATATGTGATATACTACTAGGAGGACATAGACCAAAAGAATATTGTATTGCTCTCCATATAAACTTTGTATAATGGAAATCCATGAAAAGATGTTGAATATTCTCATTTTTCATAAAAAAAACATCTTAAACTCCCATTCCAATTCCGTCTTGCTAAATTATCTTTGATTAATACAACCCCTTTAAGTAAGTACCATATGAAGATTTTAATCTTAAGCGGCATTTTAAGCTTCCAAATTATTTTATTTCTCTCAATATAGCCATTATTAATTAAAGCAAGATACATTAACCTAACCGAGAACCTTCCATTCTGATTAAAGTTCCATCTAAAACAATCAGAAGAATGGTTCAACTGGATATGTACAATAGAAGTACACAATTCATGTCAAAAAATAAGATTCTAACCAATTGAAGCTCTCCTAAAAGAAACATTAAGTTGAACAGATCTCATAACACTAGCAATTAAAAAACCTTTCCTTCGGACAATGGCATATAAAGAAGGATACTTATCTATAAAGACTAAGTTACCTAACCATTTATCTTCCCTAAATCTAGTTTGTTCTCCATTATTCACGATCCAAGAACCCATGTTTAAGAAAGTACCTTTAGCTTTCATGAGACCAGACCAAAAATGAGAGTCACCTTGCTTCTTATCAACTTGGGTAATAGACTTATTATGAAAATATTTCCTCCTCAATAAGTCTTGCCAAACCCCTTGTTTATTAATTAACTTAAACAACCATTTGCTCAAAAGACATTTATTTGTATTTCCAAATTATGAACCCCTAAACCACCCTGATCTTTGGGCTGGCAGATGATATCCCATCTAGTAAGTATGTACTTTTTCTTATGATCATCTCCTTGCCAAAAAAACGAGATCTATAATAATCAATTTTTTGAAGAAAGCAATTGGGGAAAAAAGGCTTAAAAAACAATTTTCTAGGGGAACCTTAACCCCCCTCTTGAGAGCCATATGATTAGTTGTTAATAGCTTCATAAAAAAATTAGTTGCTAATAACTATCCTAAGCTTGCTAGTGCATTCACAATATATATATAGAAAAGAATATTGAGGCATCTTTTGCTTAATCCAGGGATGATTAAACTAATCAGCCCCATGATCCTTCCAAAGTTGTGCTAGGAGATTCTTGCATGTGTTCAGTTAGAATTTTGGTAGTTGTTGGTACGTACACTTGCAAATATTTTTGTGTTTGCTCCATGCGGCCGAGAAGCTGGCCGTCATGTGCTTGCAGGATCGTTTTGGAGAGAACCTTCTCACTAGTTTATTTCTCCTAACTCTCTCTCTCACTTGACATCTCACTTAGTTTGTGCATTATTCCAATAAAGAATGTTCAAATTGATATAGTAGATAGAATACTTTTTCCATAAATACAACTCTCTTAAAAGTTGAATTTTGAAGCCTTATAGCACTCGCTCGCTTGAAAGATTCAATTTTCGTTTCGAGGAGTTGAATGATCGAACTATTTCACGTGAAATTCAAGTGTTTCAAACATAAGTACCATATATGTTCTCATAGTGCACGATGATGTGCGATGAATAGCGCATTGTATATGTTTAGAAAACACTATCGAAGAAACTCTTATGCATGGTTTATTTATTATTAGTTAGTGAACCGATTCTTTTTAAAGTGAGAAAGAAGAAGCTGGTACGTTTTCTAGGCATGTTCTTTTTTTCATCTAGGGATTTTGGGACATGCTGCATGATGCTGGAAGTGGAGGAGGATAGGAAAGTACAAGAGGGAATTGGAGGAATGAGCTGGCTATCTAGAGAAAGAATCAAATATACAAAATAAAAAATAATGTTGGTTTAGAGAGAGAGAGAGAGGGGTAGCTGCTGGCCACCATTTGATGTATTTTTTCAGAAAAAAATGCAAGAGAAAAGAGGAGGAAAGCTGCAGGAATCTAAGGGGGAGGATGGGGATGCATGGGGGGGGGGGGGGGGGGGGGGTCTATGGAGGTGCAGAGATTGCTACCTACACACGTACAGCTATCATGCGTCTGGCTCCTTGGCCCCCATGCCATCTCCATCTCCTCTCTTGCCTATATCTATCATTTCTCTGTTCAATTTTGTTATGTTCAATTCGTGGACGTCGCAAAATCGCAGTTCTTAAATCATTTTTGATTCGGTGAATATTTGTTATCTAGCTAGCTATATTGCAAGGCGATCCTTTGTTTCTGATCATTCCATTTAATTTGATACATTTTGCTCGAGTGTATACCATTTCGCCGCATAAAATGGTAAAGAAGGTTGTGTCCTACTCCTGTCTTGATATTAGGCATGCCGATTAAATATATATACCAGTGTTGATCAACATGTAAGGTAATGAGATTTTTAATGGTCCCCAAGGAGGTACCCACATGTTTTATTGTTAAAATGTATTGCCTCCCAATAGTATTGTATGGTAGAGCGTGAAAAAGTTCACATGACACTACCTCCTTTGGTACTTTTCCTTCTTTTTTTTAAGTCTTATGCTATATGTCAACATGATATTTTTATACTTATGTAGTATTTAAAATAATATTACAACAAAATTTTGGCCCACTAATTAATGCTTAAAATATACATTATATGCATATAAATGCAATATATAATTTATATAACCATGAAATGAAATATGTCATAATCAACTTGTATCGAAATGTTTTGTTCCGACTTCAGAGTGGCATTCGAATGGATTGACAAGAATGCTCATATGAGCACCGATTCCCAAGGATCAAATGATTCAATCCTAAGAGAAGTGAGAGAGAGGGGAGAGCGATAACCGTTGAACACACAACATTAAATCATCGACTAACACATATTGTGTAATAATTCTAATTAGTCTATGTGTCACTGTACTAGGTGGGTGATCGATCGAAAGACGAATATGCTGTTTTTCAATATTTAGAAATCAAATTAACCGGTTTTCGCTACACAAAATAAATCTGAACACACATCCAAAGAGACCAGCACCGCCTCAGCCCCTCAAACACGCAAGCCCACTGATCACCCCTTTTTGCCATTTTCAAACCTGCAACCAATGGGGGCACAAGTGCATGCATGCAGTACTGCTGCAAATTTGAAAGGACCACATATACACACACTACCCCCCAAAACCTAACTGCCAAGATAAGTAGGGCCAGATGAGAAAAGCTCTGCATTTTTTTTCCACCTTTATTTTCATTATATGCACACACTACCATCTTCACTTCTTGTTGCTCACTTTCTGAGAACCTTTTCAAACATAGGGCCATCTTACTTACAAAGAATTAGGATGCATATCTAGCACCTTGTTTGTACATCTTAACTACGTCCTACGATATTAGTTTGTAGGCAATTCCATGAAACCTATTTATATGTATCTCAAAAGGATGCTTCCTATAAAAATCCTGAAAAGTATCACGGAGACAATGTGGTTAATTCCTCCGAAAATCCCGCGTTTCAAAGGAGGCCTGAAAAAGTATCATGGAAACATAATTACATATATATGTGTTGAATAGTAGTTCTTATAGAGAAATATGTACATATGTAGACCAAGAATAATGGCATTCCTCATGATTACTACTGATATCGTGAGTGCATGCATGCAAATCATCGTACTCAAAAGAAGCAATGAGGCATGTTTAAAACATGCATTACATGTGTATGCATGCTAGCTAAAGAAAAGACAAGGGCATGATCCATGCAAAAATAATTGATGGCTGTAAATATGCAGCCAATACCATGTCTAGCTAGCTAGTACGTACATATATATGTTCATCACTCTATTGAAGTTATTAGTCCAATAATCTAGAAAGTTATTTATTCCCTTGACTCAAAACAGTTAGGAGTTGACATATTCAGGTCAAGATGATTGCAACTTTGTGAAATCAACATTATTAATTAATCATTAAATAATGTGTCAGCATGAAGTGGTGACGGGCAAGATCGATCTGAGCAAGTATCTGATCTATAATTCAGTCATTCTCAGCTTTGGTTCGAAGTCGGTCATCCATGGTGATGTGTGTGAGAATGATCTGTCGGCATAACGATCGAGCGCTGATTTTCAAGATTCCATTTTCTGGTTTGACGAGGAAAATATACTATATGCAATACTTTTAGGCCACTACTCAGAAACACCGTTATATAATTTTCGTCAACTATATATATGAAGATTTAGCAATATGAAGTTGTAATTTGTATTTGGCAGTCGTTCAATTTACAAGCTTTGTAAATAATTGGTTGTAACTTCATCGAAGTAAATGTTGTGATGGTTTCTATAATCTGAGAGAGAGAACGCGCGCCATGGATGAAATGATGCTTACATCTCACTTTTTCGTACACTAGTGACATGCCAGTGCATTGCAAACTATATCTTGAAGAATATTTTTTTAGATAATGGAATAGAATATCCCGGCTTTTGCTCAAACTGAGCTACAGCCAATTATTACAAAGTTGCACTAAAAAAAAGAGTGTAGTTCAACAAACATTGAGAACACGTACTTAAAATAAAAAATAACCCATCTATGATAAGGAGAACACATTATTGAAGTCTATTTGTGAATCTCCAACCATAATTGGCATAAAATTGCATAACTGTCGTCTCAAGCCTACGGCATGCAACCTTCATAAACTCACCATCTTCATCACACCTTTGTAGCTGAGCCCAACACCGGAGCCAATATGTTGCCCTAAAAATTACCTGCATATATGTAATAGATGGTGATTTGTCAAAAACCAAATCTTTCCTACTCAACCCAGAGGCCCAACATATTGCAGAGGCTCCCACAAGTATAAGCTTACTCCTTTTCTTGTCCACCCCCAAAAGCTAACCATAAAAAAATATGTGATATACTACTAGGAGGACATAGACCAAAAGATATTGTATTGCTCTCCATATAAACTTTGTATAATGGAAATCCATGAAAAGATGTTGAATATTCTCATTTTTCATAAAAAAAACTACATCTTAAACTACCATTCTAATTCCGTCTTGCTAAATTGTCTTGGTTAACACAACCCCTTTAAGTAAGTACCACATGAAGATCTTAATCTTAAGCGGCATCTTAAGCTTCCAAATCATTTTATTTCTCTCAATATAGCTATTATTAATTAAAGCAAGATACATTGACCTAACCGAGAACCTTCCATTCTGATTAAAGTTCCATCTAAAACAATCAGAAAATGATTCAACTGGATATGTACAATAGACACAAACTCATACAAAAAATAAAATTCTGACACACTAAATCTCTCATAAAAGAAACATTAAGTGGAATAGATCTCATAACACTATCTTGAAGAATATGGATGAATGATTCTATGTGGTTTAGTTTTTACGTTGCAATGGTATCTGGAGGGATGCGGGAACGGTATTAGCCCATTCCCAAACCAAAACACTAGATATAGTTTTCATAAACTCCACATCATCAAAGAACTAGTACTAGACACTACTTTTCAATGTAAACATCACTATTCCATACTTAAATTTAATGCTACCTATCCACATGATGTTTTGGATGTTGTGTAGAAACATGTCTCATGCAAGATATGGTTTCATTCTTTTCTTTATTATTTACTTGCCACATCTTTTTTATGCTAGGTGGCAGCTTATTTAATGCTATGGACACCATCCTAGTCATTGGGTTAGGAATATCCTTATGGACTTTAGTCTTTTCTATCCTTTATCTGGTTTTCTAGCGCATTGATTTCGCGTGGAAACAACGGATTTTGAGTTTGATGGCCTGCCTTTTCACAGTAATATATCCCCCCCCCCCAAAAAAAAAAAGAGTAGGGGTCGGTA